>JAXCGZ010011542.1:0-40000 GCA_037179515.1 Halocaridina rubra
AATTTTAAAAGAGGACTCATGGAAGAACACTAAAAGAACATTTGATAAAACTGAAAAAGAAAGAACATTAATTGCTTTAAGAACTCCAAAAGGGAGGAAAAGAAAAAGGATAGAATATGAACATTAATAACTTCGCAACTTTAATAGGGAAGAACAGCGTAACGTGAACACTTGATGAAAAAGTAAACGCAGAACACCGCTAATGAACATTTTACAGCTTAATGGCCCCGCTTCTGGCTCACATCGCAGAGAGCCAGAGTTCAGTTCCTAGCAGTGGTTTTGCGAAGCAAATCTTCCCTAAAATCCACTTGGGAATAAAGAGAGATCATGTTCATTATTAAAGTGTCATGAATGAAAAAGTTGTCCCATATAGACGATCTCGGATTTCGTTAATGGAAAAATACTGTTCTCAAGTGACAGAAAAAAAAAATATATGAATAAATCAAATGAAATTAAATATTCAGGAAAACCTTATATGAGATCGTGGACCCCAGCGTATACCATTACAGTGAACTTTGGGATGCAGCAATGCAATATATCTCAACAAGAGTAAAACATTACCACCAGCTCTCCCACCCCCCTTACCAGTCGAACCAAGGTTAACAAGTTTAAGAGCTGGTTCTCTCTCTCTCTCTCTCTCTCTCTCTCTCTCTCTCTCTCTCTCTCTCTCTCTCTCTCTCCAGAGGTCATAAACAGGAATTGGAATTTTTTCTATTAAAAAACTTTACCCAGGATAAATGTACACATAATGTTTAGTGTCAACAAATTTTATAATAATAATAATAATAATAATAATAATTATAATAATAATAATAATAATAATAATAATAATAATAATAATAATAATAATAATAATAATAATAATAATAATAAATAATAATAATAATAATAAGAAGAAGAAGAAGAAGAAGAAGAAGAAGAAGAAGAAGAAGAAGAAGAAGAAGAAGAAGAAGAAGAAGAAGAAGAAGAAGAAGAAGAAGAAGAGGAGGAGGAGGAGGAGGAGGAGGAGGAGGAGGAGGAGGAGGAGAAGAAGAAGAAGAAGAAGAAGAAGAAGAAGAAGAAGAAGAAGAAGAAGAAGAAGAAGAAGAAGAAGAAGATGTTCCTAAGTTAAAAAAGTCTGAAAGTAAACATATCTCGAAACTTTCACCTAGACAAGCAAAAAAAAAAAAATGAATCAGCATGGATGTAATTAAGGCCTGGAGTTTTAAGGAAATTCTTTATAGAGGAAGATTACAGTGCAAGAACACATCAAATGTTAACAGACAACTTCAAGAAAACCTCCATTAACAGTGAAACTATTATTTTCATTGAGTAACCACCGTTCAATTCACACATTAATGTCGCTTTTGTGGATATTACCCTCACTAGAAACAAACTGAATTACAATGCAATTTATAAGCACGAAAACCCATATCATGAACATAAAATTGCCCAGTCTAAATATGTATGGGTTAAACCTTACGCTTAAAAACAACACTTACAATAAAATCTGTCTCAGACACGTAAATCAACCTTAAAAACACATAAAGACATAAATAAACCTTAAGAACACAGACATTAAAAGCCTTAGCCAATCTGAACAATCAACAAGCAAATTTATAATATGAGAAAACCATTTAAACTCGAGTAATAGAGAGGGTGAAAGGGCAGGAAGGGAAGCTGCCACCAACTAAAGGAGGCGCCCATACTGTCCATCATAAATGACACCTACATAGAATCTAGCGCCATGAGTCTTATTGGCCTTGATCTCTCTCAGACATGGGAACCTGTGGGCTATAAGGAAGGTCTTGCTGTTTTCGAACCATACATAACTTCAGATTATTCTTTGAGCCGTTTAATATTTAAACACGTTAACAAATTAATAACATGAATGGCAATATGATTTCTTTATGTCATGGGACCTGCTAATGTAAGTTAAGTTACTGTACTGGAAGCCCTTTTATTTGCTCTATAGTATTATTTAGCTAACTAATACTAGTATGGCTGAAAATAAATTGGTATATAGAGATACAAGTAAATGTAAAGAAAAACAAATCAATAAATACATTTATAAATGAGAAATGTATATTGAGTATATTCATATTGGGAAGCTGCAGGTCTTGCTTAAGGCTGCTTTCACACAAAAGTGGCACTTCGCAAGTGGCATGCCACGTGGCACGCCAGTTGAAAACGAACATCCGGAAATATATGAAACCTTTCACAGAGAAGTGGGGTGACACGTCACATGTGCCACGTCACTTCTGTGTGAAAGGTTTCATATATTTCCGGATGTTCGTTTTTAATTGGCGTGCCACGTGCGACGTGCCACTTTGGTGTGAAAGCTGGCTAAGGAGCTTTACTGAGACCACTGATATTAGACATGTGGCATACTGTAGACAGAACAGTAATGGAAAAAAATAAATTGATTAATGCACAAATGAGCAAGTTGGAATATGTAAATGTGAATAAATAAACAGGTGAACAACAAATGATGATTCGTCATGTCAAACTTCCATCAAACAAACATTTATTTCCATCTTGAAATCTTGAGTCAGACTGACATCTTTTTTTTTTTATTTATTCAGATAACTGTACATGGGGACATGTGCACATGGGCACTCCCAGTGATACTGCAGTTGTCAAACATTACAATCTATTTGGTTATGTATAAATAAAATATTAACAGAATTTGCAATTAATTTTAAATATCATAGCAAGTAATTAATAATAATATAAAGTGTAATAATTGATTGATAGCAGAAGAGCACTCTGCGATTATTAATTAAGAGTAATATTATTATGGTTTACATGTATTAATAGCAGATGAGCACTCTGCGATTATTAATTAAGAGTAATATTTGTAACAATATTTTCAATAGCCCTTGTTGAGTGCTATCATCTAAGTTAAATTTCCACTTTTCCACAGTACTACTGCAGACAATTTGAAGCAGATATAGAATAACAATTTCAGGTTAGAGTAATAAGTAGGTACATATACATATGCATGCATTAATTAGATGAGCAATAGAAACGCCACTGGGGCTTCATAGTCATCCATATTAAGGATATATATATATATATATATATATATATATATATTATATATATATATATATATATAGAGAGAGAGATATATATATAGAGAGAGAGAGAGAGAGAGAGAGAGAGAGAGAGAGAGAGAGAGAGAGAGAGAGAGAGAGAGAGAGAGAGAGAGAGAGAGAGAGAGAGAGAGAGAGAGAGAGAGAGAGAGAGAGAGAGAGAGAGAGAGAGAGAGAGAGAGACTTTGTGGTATTCATTTCAGCAATAGGAGTTATTCGTCCTTTCCACAGATAAAGATGCATACATGCATACTCATACACATCAATGTCATCTGAGGGTAACACAACAAAGGAAAGTGGGCCCTCTCGCGTAGGGAGGCAGGCGTAGATCCATGGAGTTTGATGCTTAAGGGCGAGTTACCTTTCATGCAAACCGCCAACGCGATTCCGCATAAAATTACTATGATTTTCTCTAAGCAGTTGCGCACAGCTATGCGAGGCAGGTTTAGTATGAGAATAGAAATTTCATGAACATGATAATGTGTAACTCCTACTGCATCCTTGACAAGTAAAGAGCCTTCCACTTACGTAATGAATACATTATTATTATTATTATTATTATTATTATTATTATTATTATTATTATTATTATTATTATTATAAGATAAGAATTTTACCATTTTTTCGCGATCCAAAAATGCCTCACTCAGGTCCAAAATTAGCACTTCCAACTGCAGGAGGGTGTTTGTGTTTCCAGGCGTTCTACTGGATGCCTGCAGCGTTGCCTGCTAGACTGACATAGGCATACAATAACAACAGTGGTAGCTAAGCCTAGTCCTGTGACTAGAACAACCATTAGGATATAAGTGATGCATACCATACCATCCAAGCTCAAATCTTACGCTTGAAATAATATTCAACAAAATCTATCCTTTAAAAATGTTCCTTGTATATGCCTTATACTCCTTTGATATCAAGAGTTCTAAATTTTGTTTCAAATAATATATATATATATATATATATATATATATATATATATATATATATATATATATATATATATTATTTTTTTATATGAGTGTGACATCGAAACAGGCAAAAACTGCCCTCTGCAATGAAGGCTCGGGCACGAGAAAACACCAAGACGAAGGAATATAAAAGGTTAAGGACAAGGCAGATATGAGGTAATATTACACAAAGGAAAACGACAGACAGAAAAAATAGTCAAAGTACAGAAGACCTAGAGATATGGAAAATTGGGCCCTGAGATGACGAGAGATCCACTTTTGAATGAAGATAGGTCATAAGAATTTGGAAAGACAGAAGGAGGAAGAGAGTTCCAGAGTCTGGAGGTAGATGGGAAGAAGCAGTCACTGCTCCGACCAATCCGCGAGCTACAAATCTCTAAACAATACCTGTGAGATGAGGCTGCTTGGCGAGTGTTACGCGGCTCAACAGTGGGGGAGGGATGCAACTCGCCAACTCATCAGAGCAGCAATGGAAGTAGTAGCGATAGAAAAGAGAAAGGGATGATACCTTACCTCGAAGAGAGATATAATCCAGATTAGAAGTAAGAGAAGGATCATTAATGAGTGTGACTGCCTTAGATTTAACCCTATCAATGAGATAATATAAGAAGAAGCACCCTAGATGTGCGAGCAGTATTCTAAACGGGGATGGATAAGACCTTTATAGATTTTAAGTAACTGTAAAGAGCAAAAGTAATGACGAAAGCGAAACAGAACCACAAATTTTTGGGATGAAGATTTAGAAACTTGGATTATGTGATTACTCCAAGACAATTTAGAGGCTATATGGATTCCTAATATGTTGATAGAATTAAGAGGGTATATTTCATTAGCTTTGAAGACAATATATATATATATATATATATATATATATATATATATATATATATATATATATATATATATATTATATATATATATATATATATACTCTGAATATTTTCCTTCTACGCAATGTATACTCATTTAACAAATTAGAATTCCAAATTTTACGCATAAAAAAATGCTACCTCTACATAATTTATACTTATTCGACAGTATAAGTTCTAGTGTTATTCTTGAACTAATAATTAACAGGATCAAACATACAGTGTCGGAATCTGTTTAGAATGGGTGTAGACTCGCGTTCCGCATTCCTTAATTCATTTATCAGATTGGCCTTATATGACTCAATCTATAAACGCCCCCTTTTGAAGCCCTTAAAACCTAACACGTGTATTACAGAGACATCTGTTCGCTACTTACATGTGAATTTCTCTCTAGAGCACGTGTGTGTCCTAGTTTCCTCCTGGGTTAATAGCTAAAGTCAGTCTACTTGCAAATAAGATTAAGTAAATCTGAGCAATTGCATAACAACTTTTTACTAATAAATAAATAAATAAATACACGTGAGAACACTATTTTAAAACAGTTTTTCTTACAGTCAATAATTATGGAAATAAATACGCACACAAACAGACAAATACAGGCGCCCTTGAAGAACTGGAACCTAAACATTTTTAAAGGTCCTCAATTCATCTATTATGTTAGGTTATATTTTATTAAATTGTTTATAAAATTCAATATTTTGTGTAAAGTCATGAATATAACGTCACAAATCAGAATTATGGCTAAAAACTAGCATTTTGCAGAGGTATTTTTTTTTAAATATATATCATCTTTTTATGATAAGCATATATTAATGATCCCCCTGGGGGAGGGGGGCTAGAATACTTCCTCCGTGTTCCCTGCGTGTCGTAAGAGTCGACTACATGGACGGAGCGAGGGGACGTTCTCTGTATTTTTTTTTTCCCAAAGAGTCAGGGTATACTGCCTTGACTCATCCACTCTCCTTATAATGGGAAATATATTTCATGTATATGGATGGATCTATGTATACGAGTACAGTATTCACTTTGAATTTGGAGATAACAGCTAAGCAATTATAATACATACTCACATGCGCACACATACTAGTATAAAAAACAGTCACGTGCATGCAGAATAATAATAATAATAATAATAATAATAATAATAATAATAATAATAATAATAATAATAATAATAATAATCGGTTCCGGTTTTACGTCACGGACTCCCTTATCAACCAAGGGCTAGGACGGTTGCCTTCTTGCGAAGGACTTGTTTTGGCAGATGTAATCCTTACGCTGAGTGCATGCCTTTGCTAACCTCAGACCGTGGCGGGGCGCGAACCCTCGACCTGACGCCTCAGAGTCGGAGACGCTACCGACTGAGCCACGGCGACTACAATAATACTAATAATAATAATAAACCTTTATTTCCATTATACATTGGGTATTCTGTTACTAATCTAGGAGTACACTTACAAGTAAAGATCAAGGTAAAGGTTGCCGGGTTTTAGTTCCGACATCCATCCTCAGAACGTCAGCCGGGGCAAGCCCCAACCCCCCACTGCGATGCCCAGCCACAGCAGTAACCTGCCAGTAAAAGCTTAAACTCTCGGTCTTGGACGGGAACCGAACTCTCGACCTCGTGAATGCGAAGCCAGCGCGTTACCACTGTACTAGCCAGTATAAATACACTTACAATCACACAGAAGTCGCAGTCACTGGAACACGGTGCCACAATTAAACAGACAGTTGAAAAACAGATTAAAAGAAATGATGAATAGCCGGAGACAAGCAATCATATCATGAAGTGTGTTATAAAAACAGAACTTTGCCTTAGGACAGGCAAAGGCCCTCAAGCAGTGAATCAGTGTTTCCTGCCAAAACCCTGGGAATAATGCAGCAACATAAACAAGCCGTGCTGTAATAATAGCAATAGCGACAAAAACAATCTCGGAAAGCAATGCAGCCACAGCATCTATATCGTCAGCAATGCAGACAAAAATCTAAGGATTGCAATTGTAAAAATACAGCAAATGCAGTAATACTTATAGGCGTACAATATTAACAGCCCAAAAATGCATATACAACAACATCAGCAGCATATACTTCCAAAACAAATACAAAAATAGCAACTAATGAACAGTTCTGCACGCGCGCTGCAAAACAAGAGCATGAGCTTTAAATAGTACTGAGGTAGGATGTAATTCTTTAAAAGTAACATGTTATAACCTCTATACTCACATCACAGCAAAATAACAGCATAAGATTTGAAGAACACTGCTGCAGATATCAACTCAAAGAGTAACCACTATGCTCACAGCACACAGGAAAAGTACAGCGACTACTTTTAAGAGCAGTAAAGCAGATACCAACCCAAAAGTGCATCCTGCTATACTTACAGCACACAGGAATATAACAGCAACTGGTGTTAAAAGCAATAAAGCAAAAACCAACTCCAGAATCCTCGAAGCCAAACAAATAGTCTATCCCCGAGCAATGCAGCAGTTGTTACATCAGGATATATGGCCTATTATCTCATTGAAATATCATGCAATGCATCGTCATTCACACTCTGATATGCAATGCATCCCTGTCACGGGATATCGCATGCGCTCTAAAGAAAGCACGAATGCATGCGCTCTCTTACATATAACAAAGACGAGATTTTCTTTTTCATGTTATATTAAAGAATTTCACTAAGGGGCCGAGTTAGCTCAATGGTACAAGGCGCAAATTGGGAAGTGATGAACCTGACAATCGAGAGTTATATCCCACCACGTAGCGCAAGGAAGGTCATCCAGCCTTAATCTCCCAGATGGACAAGTACACAGAAAAAATAACATCGCACTCTGTTAAAATCTAAATTGGCCAAGGACAATGGTTCAAGTATGATTAATGGATAGACACTTCGTGCTTTACATAACTATCATTATTTATTCAATTAACAGAAAGAAAATTCATCATTTAAGCTAAATTTCAATGCTACAATGAGACTTTTCACAAGAAGCCTGTCTTTGCATTCCGATTATTAAGAAAAATCAAGGTTGTTTGTTGTATACAAATTGAAGACATGTCTTAAGCTTGTATAATTTCATTAAAATTTACAAATTTCAGACACGCTCAAAGCTTGTATGTATTACTTAGAATAATAATAACTAATTTTTCTTGGAAAAATCGATGTCATAACTTACATATAAATAAATACAACAAAGAGACGGAGAAGGCTTAAAGAAACATGGAGGAAAGTATCAAATTAACATTATATGAAATTCATTTTTCGAAGCTGGGGACATTTGAAGACATCAAAACACTGTATCATTTATTTTCTTGCAAATTTTTCATTATGTTTTGGATAGGTAAAGAACAACCCAAAATTAAAATATGTAGAACCTAGACTGGCGTTATTAAACAGTACATATTTTCTCACATATTATAACAAATAAATATGTAAATAAATAAACAGATAACTGAATACATATGTAAAATAAATCATTAAATAAAAACTGCATCAAGTTAAGTACCAAACCACTGTCATTATGAAATATGAACCAAAACTCTCGTTTTCATATCCTTGAAGTGTCAAAGGAAATATTTTTTGAATTATCTTCATAAAGTGTCTAGATCACTGTGCGTGAGAGAGAGAGAGAGAGAGAGAGAGAGAGAGAGAGAGAGAGAGAGAGAGAGAGAGAGAGAGAGAGAGAGAGAGAGAGAGAGAGAGAGAGAGAGAGAGAGAGAGAGTTTTGCTAACTCATCGTTTTATCATATTGAAGAAAGGGTCATGATAATGAGTATTCCATGATATATAAAAATAAGAAAATAAAATTTTATTATATTGCAATTATTGTAAAATATGGATAATGATTCTGGCAGGGTCAGTGAACGTACTCTGGCTAGGATATGTGGAATTAAAATTATTACTATTCATTATACGTCAATATCCCAAATAATAACATTAAGTGTAATTTTTTTTCTCTCCCTCTCTCTCTCAATCTATCTGTCTATCTATCTGTCTATTTGTCATGATTGTAAAGAGCATCTTCCATGCATCTAAAGATATTTCCAGACACAATGTTAGTGTAATTCTTATTACCATTTATAAAAAAAAAACGAACTTCAGGAGGCAAATACATAGTATATATATATATATATATATATATATATATATATATATATATATATATATATATATATATATATATATATATATATATATATATATATATATATATATATAATAATAATATAATATGAGGTTCTAAACAGTTTTTTCATTGGTGATAGTATTGTTAATATCATGATATCAATGTTGAATATATACATTTAAATTCTACATACATCTGTAATAAAGTGGTGTAAAAGAACGACGGGAAGGTGCTTGCTTGATCTGGTTGGGTTATAATATACTGATTTTTAAGTTTTGTAGTAGCACAGTCGGTATAGTAGCATGATTCTACAGCTTGCAACGCGAGTTCGAGTCCCCTAAAGTTTCTAAAAAAAAATTCGTGGATAACAACATCGTGGCTTCATTGTGTATATATATATATATATATATATATATATATATATATATATATATATATATATATATATATATATATATATATATATGTTAGTATGTATTTATACATTGTTTTCCTAAGTTCTGTCAAAAATATGGGAGGGACACAGTAGTAGCATGTGTTGTCTTCAAGCTCCTTCCAGCTAAGCAAGCTTCATGGCGAGAAATGATTCTACAGCTTGCAACGCAAGTTCGAGTCCCCTAAAGTTTCTAAAAAAAATTTCGTGGATAACAACATCGTGGCTTCATTGTATATATATATATATATATATATATATATATATATATATATATATATATATATATATATATATACTATTATATATATATATATACTATTATTTATATTATATATATATATATATATATATATATATATATATATATATATATATATATATATATATATATATATATATATGCATGTATGTATGTTAGTATGTATTTATAAATTTTTTCCCTAAGCTTTGTCGAAAATATGGGAGGGACACAGTAGTGGTATATATATATATATATATATATATATATATATATATATATATATATATATATATATATACTATTATATATATATATATATATATATATATATATATATATATATATATATATATATATATATGCATGTATGTTAGTATGTATTTATAATTTTTTTCCCTAAGCTTTGTCGAAAATATGGGAGGGACACAGTAGTGGTATGCGTTGTCTTCAAGCTCCTTCTAGCTAAGCAAGCTTCATTGCGAGAAATGGTCGCGGATATGTGACCCTAAATCAACCAATTCATTTTTCTTTTATCGACAACAACGGTGAATCAAAAGGAAGCAGAGGGCTCATGATAAAAAGAGAAAATGAAATAAAAAAAGGGTGATTAAAATTGAGAAAGGGATACAAGAAATGTCAAAGAAAACAAGAAAATATGAGAGAAGAATTGGAAGAGCCAAAAGAGAGAGAGGAGGATCTGTTGAAGATGGTTTCTCGGCGGTTGAATCATAAATGAAGAAATGCTTCTCTTAATAGATTTTAATTGAGAGGAGACGCATGTAAGCGGATGACGCGTGGGTGACATCCTACACACACAATATCATCAGTGCCATTAAAATACCCTCATTAAAGGCATTTAAGTATCCGTACATGTTGCATAAATATCTTCCTTGGAACCATTACAACAGGGTACCTACAACGTATATATTCCCTTATTAAATCCACTAAACTTCCTATATCGGTATTTCTAATAATTTTCCCAACGTAAATTTATTTTTTTCTTTTAAATACCCACGAAGGAATAAATTCCCTCATTAGTGCCATATAAATATCCATAAACTCCACTTAAAGATTTTCAAAAGTGTCACAGCAAATATATATGCTCTCACGATAATAACCCAATAGGAACTTACAGATATTATAGAAAATATACTGTATGATTCTTCAAAGTTTGAGTTTAAACTACCTAATTTATCCTCACTTAACCGATGTAGGTACCGATATGAGGGAGTACAAGTTCTGACTGAGTATTTAAAAAAAAAATACCCATTTACATGTCCTCATTAGAAGAATTTACATATCCTATTTAAAGCCCCTAAAATACGCTCAATAGACATTTAAATACCCTAGAAGAGTCAAATAGTCATAGTTCTCACTATTGGTCATTTAAAGAAAGTCCTGAGTTATTTACATAATCAAATAAGAGGAATATAAATAACTTACTTAAAAGTCATTTAAATATCTTCGAAGACACATTTAGATACTTTACTAGAACAAAATATTAGTTTTTACTCATATCAGCCATTCATATAATTTTCTTCGGACAATTTAAATACCTTCATAAGAGGGTTTTAAACATCTTACCTTGAACCTATTAAATATTTTCAACAGACATTTAAACAACCTCATTAGAACCATGTAAATACAAATGTTAGTCGCTGACACCTCGCTACTTTAACATCAATATCTGTCAGTTATCGTCTAAAGCCTGTATGGAATAAAGTCTAAAAATAGGCAGAAATCAGCTACAATACCCATTTAGACTAAAAAAATTCACGTCCATCTTTAACATTTACATACACCTTTGATAGAGAGCAATATAATAATATTTATATTATAATTTTTTAAATATTTTAATTGACGACTTTCAGCTACTCTCTTTATGCCTACATAAATGGGGCGGAGCGAGGGGACTGAGACTCCTCTCTTATGCATTTTACTCTTACAGTCATGGATTTTGCACTGACTCACCCACTCCCCTTATAAGAGGGATAATGGCTTTTGTATATACATAGACAGAGCAAATAAACATCACAATATTGGTCAAGTTAGTATCATAAATATATTAGTCTTCTTGCGTATGTTATGTAATTCTACTCTTCATTTATGGTAATTTCTAGAGTAACCAAACACTCTTAGGCCGCTATCACATCAAAGTGGCACGTCGCACGTGACATACCATATGGCACGCCAGTTGAAAACGAACATACGGAAACATATGAAACCTTTCACATAGAAGTGGCGTGACACGTTTCATGTGCGACTTGCGTCGCAGGTTGCACGTGGCACATGAAACGTGTCACGCCACTTCTATGTGAAAGGTTTCATATATTTCCGGATGTTCGTTTTCAACTGGCGTGTCACGTGCGACGTGCCACTTTGGCGTGAAAGCGGCCTTAGAAACGAGTATTTATGGGCATGACTTGAAGGTTATACTAGATTCTAGAGAGCGCGGTAGTTCTAATTCCTTTGAGTTGTAACTCTAACACCAGAGAGTATGGTATAAGATTTTCAAACATCATCTTACTGTCTCGTTTTACTCAAGTTTATTATATGAAAATAAAATGTACAGTTATTACAAAATAAATAACAAATTAAGTTAAGCAATAATTAATATTTATAATACAAAAATAATAATATAGAGTCTGCGTTTATATATGTGAGACAGTGCTTTCATGCACATGTCCCACTGCAGTGATATGGGTATAATAATAATACTAATAATAATAATAATAATAATAATTATAATAATAATAATAATAATAATAATAATAATAATAATAATAATAATAATAATAATAATAATAAAAATCCTTTCCTACATATATACAGGACGATCTTAAAATTCTGCCACAGCTATCACCGACATAGCTTTGAAATATGTATTTAAATTTCAGAAATTTAATTACTATGGGTATCTCAAGGCAGCCTTAATTACTCGTAATGAAAAAAAATATTGATATTGGGTGAATTTGGTAAAAAGAAAATAGTAAGCATTGCGCACTGGTATAATTTCTGTAAGAATTGTAAAGAGTGCATTCCATATAATCTGAAAACACTCTATTAAAGAGTGTTTTTACGCTTAAAAATGCTTATAATGGAAGTTAGAATCTTAAAACACAAAAGAAACGTACAACCACCTAAATAGGAATAACAAAAGAAAAGCAATTAACTTAAATGAGAAGAGGAGAAAAACAAAAGAAGGGGGATGGGCAATGTTAGAAAAGAGAAAAGAGAAGAAGAGTGTGTTATGCATGCGACCAAAAGGACCATCCCACAGACGCATATGCAAAATGTAAACACAACACACTCTTTATCATCATATAAAAAAAGTAAAAAATGATAATTAACCCCAGAATATGTAAACAGACGTCATTAAGAATCCAAAACACGTACAGATGCATCAAGATGGTTACAGTGGTCAGGAGTTTAAGGTAATGTAATGCACATGAATTTACATAAAGGCAAAGAGAGGTATGTAGAAACTGGCTTTTTTAAGCTCTGAAACAAGAGTTCTTGTCCTTATTCAAGTCTAGACTTCTAAAGATACTGTTCCATCACTGACTCTACAATTATAATGGTGCTTTCATTTCTCTTGCTGAGTTGAAAGGGAGATCATGTCATATTTCTAGTCCTATTGACATTCTCATATGATACTCATTGTTAGAATGCAACATTTATTAGAAATTTCATAGTCGCACAGGCAGGGTCTAGATAATGACTGACGCCAGAGCACTCAGAATAATCTTCATGATATACAACAGAGAAGTCAATTTAGCAAAATATATACATACTGCTGAAAGGCTGAGCTAGCCTGATAAAATAGACTGATATGTTTGCTTGAAAATGATCTTCTTCTTCTTCCTTCGACCTTATTCTTCTTCTTCTTCTTCATCTACATCTTTTTCCCACTTTTATGTGGGGTCGATGTGTCTGGCCAGTACAGATCTTTCTCTTTTTCCCACTTATGTGGGCTCGAGTTATCTGTACTGGCCAGATTATGGTTTTGGCAAAAGTTTTATGGCCGGATGCCCTTCCTGCCGCCAACCCTCCCCATTTACCCGGGCTTGGGACCGGCACCAAGTGGAGGCTGGCTTGCCCCCCTCAGTGGCTGGGTTTGTCGCATAGGGAACGCTAGGCCCCGAGAAAATCTCGGTTGCCCGCCGCCTGCCCGCCAGGAGCAGGAACGGCACACGCTCCGCGACCGGTACTGTTGTGGATAGCATCTTACAAGCTCATTTCATCCTATTGCAGCTCTGCCCTTGACGACACTGCCCGATAGGCTGCGTTCCCATTTCCTCTCGACTGCTATCTATGGGTTTTGGCAAAAGGGTTTTACAGCCGGATGCCTTTCCTGACGCCAACCCTCCCCATTTTTCCGGGCTTGGGACCGGCACTGGGCTGCTATTTCTAGCAACCCAGAGGCTGGGTTTTCCTTCGACCTTATTAATCCCACTGAATAGCAGGGTCGGCCGCTCGAGCCAACTTCCTCCACCTGTTCCTATCCCTTGCATCTCCCTCCTCCAATCCAACTTCAACCATATCCCTCCCCACCACGTCCATCCATCTGATCCGCTGGCCCCACACTCCTTCTCTCTATCACTGGCATGTTCTGAGCTCTCCTGATTACTAAATACTCTGGGCAAAAATAGTAGTGCCAATAACTGTAATTTGCACAAATGTCACACTTTTCTCGGGATGGTTTCAAATACTTCTCTGAGGATACCTTTTCTCAGAGCTAGTGACAATTATTCATCCATGGCATTGCCCTCTCTCAGTAAGATCTCAAACACTACTTTACAAGGTGTCAGAGTGGAAAGGACAATACTGACAGTACTGTGCATTCACCAATATAGGCGAACAAGCCCATTTGGAACTGCAAATGACCATTGCAATATCTTACTAAACATGTGAAATGAGAAAGGAAATTTTCACCATCAAGCAGGTTTAACCAACCTAACTGATAACTGAGTACACCGGTAAAATATGGACAGCAAAGACTTTTAAAATAGTGTCCGACAGCTCCGATCTCTATTAAATACAGAGGCTTGATGGTAAAAATCAAGGAATAAACGCAATGATTATATAATTGCCAGGAACAATAAAACTGATACTCGTATTAACTAAACTAGTTCTTCTTCTTCTATCTGCCATATGAGAATGAGAATATTTGTATATAATGTTCAGGGTCTAATAAAAATGAAGCCAACCATCCAGGATAGAATTTTTCATGATGGATTAACTCGCGGCTCAAGCTTTGTGAATCGTAAGTCAGTTTGCTATGATGACGAGAGAGAGAGAGAGAGAGAGAGAGAGAGAGAGAGAGAGAGAGAGAGAGAGAGAGAGTATCACTGTGTGAGAATAAAAAAACTGGCCAAAGGAGGACACCTGTTATTTACGGATGCCATCACTGACCATCGTCTCGAAATTCTTTCTGAGTCAACTCTTCAATATCTTCCTCTCTACCCTCTCCCTCTTCTTCTTCTCTTGCTACTTCTTCTCCTCTTCATACTCTCTTGAGAAGTTGTGAAGACAATATGCAAACACTGCTGGAACTACATAATAATAATAATAATAATAATAATAATAATAATAATAATAATAATAATAATAATAATAATAATAATAATAATAATTATTATTATTATTATTATTATTATTATTATTATTATTGTTATTATTATTAGTTCCGGTTTTACGTCACGGACTCCCTGTTCTACTAAGGGCTAGGACGGTTGCCTTCTTGCGAAGGATTTGCTTTGGCAGATGTAATTGCTACCCTGAGTGCATGCCCTTGCTAACCTCAGACCGTGACGGGGCGCGAACCCTCTACCTGACGCCTCAAAGTCGCGGACGCTACCGCTTGAGCCACGGTGACTTTATTATTATTATTACTATTATTATTATTATTACTATTATTATTATTATTATTATTATTATTATTATTATTATTATTATTATTATTATAACAATAATCATCATCATCATCATTATAATAACAACAACAATAATAAAAATAATAATAATAATAACTAATAATAATAATAATAATAATAATAATAATAATAATAATAATAATAATAATAATAATAATAATAATAATAATAATTATAATAATAATAATAGTAATAATAATAATAATAATAATAATAATGATTTAAAAAAAGAGATTTAAATGATGTTATAATGCAGATTAAATCTAATCGGGATGAACCATGAAATAAATAGATTTTGAAAAACGCTAAGCTATATGACTCTAAGGCCCGATTTCTTAAACAGTGTAAACCTAGGATACCATATTGTTAGTTAGATAGACACACAAATGGATTTCATAAACGAGTCTGAAGCGGTTCTGTGTATGGCTAGGATCCCCCCATGGGGAAATCCTAGCCATACACAGAACCGCGTCAGATGCGATTATGAAATCCAATTGTGTGTGTCTAGCTAACTAACAATATGGTATCCTAGGTTTACAATGATTACGAAATCGGGCCAAAGAATAAACAGACAATAAAATTCTAAGCTAATACAGAATTATACGAAAAAAAGATACAAAAAAAAAAGAATAAATTAAAAGTACTAAAATGCTAATTAACAAAGCTGAAATGCGAGTCAAACGCTCTGAAAATACAATAAAAACACTCATAGTTCCTTAGATACACAAACATAGTTTGCGAGAGTCGAGTGATTAAAGCCCAATTAAGCACTAACCAAAGCAGGTGATTAAAGACGATGTTGACAAAGCAAATACGCTTGCAGAGGCAAACCACGCAAGACACATGAACATGCACATATGTGGTAATGTCAGTAAATATAATCAAGTAATCATGACCATAAACAAGCGAGTACAGACACAAACCGAGAGCCAAGAATGTGTACAGTATATCTCAACTATGAAACACCACACGAAAAAGGTATTCAAATTTTCTTAATTCTCTCTCTCTCTCTCTCTCTCTCTCTCTCTCTCTCTCTCTCTCTCTCTCTCTCTCTCTCTCTCTCTCTCGTGATAACCCTACAATAACAGTCTATATTAATCCAAAGATCTGATATGAATACCTTGTGAATTACTTAACATGATACCAGTAGCCATCTCCTCGTTATTTACGATTATGAATGGTCATGCTATTGTTTGAGAGCATGCAAAGGCAACGGTACCAACTGGGTGGTATACAAGGCATACAATTTTGGGCCTTCTGGTGGGTGGTTATAGATGTTTTAACAGCATTAAGATTTCTCTCTTATATTAGAACATATGTCCTGGTTAATGAAGTCCACATCAAAGCATCCTATATCCTAAAGCAACTGGACATGTTGATCTTTTCCTTAGGCAGATAACTTGTAAGACACTGCAAGATGCATATTAAAGATTTTTAGGACACGGGATTAAAACAGCACTTAACCGGGACATTTCAAAGCAGTGTGTTGAATATTTGCCCTTCTGGTAGATGGGTATTTCTAAGCTAAAATATTTAGGACTATTTTGTATGCCTATATTACAAAGCTTTCTAACAGCAATGCAAATTTTCAGGCTCTACGGAGGGTATTAACTAAAAGAAAAGCTTTAAATATTGCTATATGGATATTCAGCATTTAAAAAAAAAAACAAGACAGAGAACGTTTAAAACAGGAGATACATTAAAATATTTCTCTTGAAGGAAAACATTTTATTAAAGGAGAAACCGTAAACCATATTTCTATATAGAAAACCAAAGATAATCATATCTTGTGTGATATTTTGGTTGATGGGTACTTAATACCATACCTTGCTGTGGTAATCCTGCAAGTATTATAAAAATTTGTCAGTATTTTGGCTTTTATGCACTCTGTTGATAAGCTGGGTATATTGGGCATCAACTGCAGGCCTTTGAAGAAGAATTGCAATCCATTCGAGTTCATTCAATGCCCAGGGGCATCATCCGTCTAGCAGAGGGTCATGAGAGTGCCCTTTATAGACACAAGTTATATAATAACGAACTGTGCTAGAGGGTAAGGAAGAGAGAAAATAAAAACGAGACAAATACACAGTGGAGGATGACTCGTGATGGGTGGGAATATAACGATGATGACATAGATGGAAGGAAAAAAAAAGAAAGAGAGAGAGAGAGAGAGAGAGAGAGAGAGAGAGAGAGAGAGAGAGAGAGAGAGAGAGAGAGAGAGAGAGAGAGAGAGAGAGAGAGATTACATAGATTTCTATCTTACGAGCAGAAGAAAAGTGTGAAAATATGTTAGGAATTTTAGGTAATCAAGGATCCTCCACAGATTAATGTAATTAAAACAGTTCTGCAACATGAGATAATACGAGTATTGGATGGGCAAAAGTGGATTACATCTGCTGACAAAGAAGAAGAAAAAGAAGCAGGGGTGGAAGGAAAGAAAGAAAGAGAATAAAACCATGGGAGAGGCAGCACCATTTTTTAAAAAGCAAATCTGAAAAACAGATTATATTCTTTATTTTCGTAGTGACAAAGAGTCGTGTAGACAATAAATGAAAAAAGTTGTAACTATATATATATATATATATATAATATATATATATATATATATATATATATATATATATATATATATATATATATATATATAGAGAGAGAGAGAGAGAGAGAGAGAGAGAGAGAGAGAGAGAGAGAGAGAGAGAGAGAGAGAGAGAGAGAGAGAGAGAGAGAGAGAGAGAGAGAGAGTTACTGAATAGTGAAAAAGAAAAATAGTTCAAAAGAAAGAAACTCTAAATTCGATATTAAAAAAATATACATATAAAACAAAATAAACAAATATGCAAATACATTAAATAAATGTAAATATACAAAGTAATTAAAACTATTGCAAATTTATCACTGTTAATGTATATAACTTTACCAATTACGTACATAATATTACATTAAAAGAGAAAACAATCCAATATGAATTTTATTTCAGGAATGCCAGAAAAAAAAAACTAAATTATGCTTTTGGATATTTCCCAAATCTTCTGTGGCCATGACCTCAATATTATGGCTGAACCGAAACTAATCTTTCCAATTCAAAGAAAGATTTCACAAGCAAATGGTTAAAGTAGTCGAAATTCCCATGAATGAAAGCAAAATATCGACCTTATTGTTTCTAAAAGACGATCTCTATATACACTCCTCTCTTATTAACAAACTTCCTGGACCCAATTTTCATTGATCAACTGAGAGAATCTTTAAAATGGAGACAAATTTTATATTTAATTTTGGATGTTCATTATTATATTTCCATAACAGGAGGAGTTATTAAATAATAAAACACTGTGTGTAATATGCAGACTAAAACAACATCCAATTGTGAAATAGTTTTAAGTTTCATTACTCCTTAATATTTCAATGTAAGAAATGCAGATAATTATGTCATATGATGAAAAGAGGGTTACACATTATTATCCATTAAGGGGGGTTTACACGGTCAAACGGTTCGTCGAACGCGATTCGACAGACAAATGTTTGAAGTGATGTTCGAACGTGTGAACGGGGTATTTGGTTGTCGAACACGTTTGTCGAACGTGTTCGACAACCAAATACCCTGTTCACACGTTTGAACATCACTTCAAACACTTATCTGTCGAACCGCGTTCGACGAACCGTTTGACCGTGTAAACACCCCTTTAAAGGGGATTTACACGGTCAAACGGTAAGGAAGCCCATCAGCTAAACAACACATAAAATAGCATTATATTTCGGGTCCTAACTGGTCCCCTTCTCAAGCACAAGAGAGTGTAAAATAATGACCGAGGGAGTAAAAACAAAAAGGACTCAGGAGGCCTGAGGGAATTAACATTTGTAGATAGTAAGGCAGGTCTAATCTAAAATAAATAATACCCACAAGCAAAGAAATCCGACAAAATCATCACTAAGTCATTAACAATAGAATATGTTAATCTCTAATTACATTATAGATCTGTAAGTAGATAATCCCTTTAATATTAAAAAGCAAAGGACCAACAGTCAGATAAATGTAATAAATTTTATGTAAACATATTTAATCTTTTGTATGTAAATAATTTTTGTGTTCATGAATACCCACTGTAATTTTGAGCGGAATAAGGGCATTATTATTATTATTATTATTATTATTATTATTATTAGTAGTAGTAGTAGTAGTAGTAGTAGTAGTAGTAGTAGTAGTAGTAGTAGTAGTAGTAGTAGTAGTAGTAGTAGTAGTAGGATCAGGAGGAAAAAGAGAATGATGATGATGATGATGATGATGATAATAATTATTATTATTATTTTTATTAATACTACTACTACTACTACTACTACTACTACTACTACTACTACTACTACTACTACTAGCAATAGTATAGTTGTTGTTGCTATAAGAATAGTAGCAATGAATATTATTACTATTACTGCATTGTTTTTGTTATCAGTGGTAGTAGTTAGTGGTAGTGGTACTGGTAACACGTAGCAGAAGTAAGAAAAGAGGTGGGGAAGGGGGTTAGGGAAACATAAAAGGTAAAAGAAAAAATTAACAGCAGGAACATAAGGGAAAAATGGAGAAAACGAAAATAATGTTGTCGAGGAGAAAGCTTGCTAACAAGCTCCATTTGATGTAGTTGACTATTATGTCAATACATTTTTTGAATTTGTATTTAGAGGCGAAAGAATCGTACCCTATCCCCCCCCCCCCCGATTTCCTAATAGAATCACTGAGTAGCAACCTGGTGATAATTCCCTTTCACTAAGAAGAAGAAGAAGAAGAAGAAGAAGAAGAAGAAGAAGAAGAAGAAGAAGAAGAAGAAAGACATCTAGTGGAGCCATCCTCGCTTGAGTGAGGACAAGAAAAAGAGGAAAAAACTATGACAGGCTGGAATGTCCGGTTGCAGAAGTTAGAGAGGGAGGGGGCATGGTAGGGAGTAATCGAAATAAATGGAGTGGGATGACCAAGGCTACAGGAGGGGGAGAAAAGACTGGAAGGGGGAGACAGCAAGGGGGAAAGGGAGATGTATGGGACATAGGGAAAGGAAGGGACTATGAAAACGTTTAAAGAAGGTGGATGATTAGGTGGAGGGAGGAGAGGATCTTGGTAGGAGGAGGATTACGGGTCTCATAATATGCAGGAAAGTAGTAGTAGTAGTAGTAGTAGTAGTAGTAGTAGTAGTAATAATAAAAATAATAATAATATTACTTCAGTATGAGAAAGAGCGTATAGAGACCTCAGCAACAATGGATGTCTAAATTATATCAGGTTTTTCCTTCTTTCATAATCCCAGTTCTAAAGACATTAAGGAAACCGAACTTATTATTAATTGTGCAAAGAGGAAAATTCCAACAGTTAGCTATATGATCTTCGCTGACAAATAGAAAAAGTATTCAACTATCGCTTTAAAATTGACGTTTTACTTGACAGTATGTATGCAAAGATGCCTTATGCTATAGCAGAATATACTGTATGATATTAGCATTTGTCACAAATGTAATTTTTTTTTTTGCGTTATTCACCATTTAATATTCATAACATACAATCAAATACTATAAACTTGATAAAAGTAAAGACGCTACATGAAAATCTTTGCTTTTGTGTACACACACACACACACACACACACACACACACACACACACACACACACACATCTATATATATATATATATATATATATATATATATATATATATATATATATATATATATATATATATATATATATATATATATATATAAGTCATAAAAATAGAAAGCGGCTTGAAAATCATCAATTAGCAAATAAAATTAGTAACTCTGTCATCACTGTTTGCTGAAATGTATATTTGATTACACGAGAGAGAGAGAGAGAGAGAGAGAGAGAGAGAGAGAGAGAGAGAGGAGAGAGAGAGAGAGAGAGAGAGAGAGAGAGAGAGAGAGAGAGAGAGAGAATTTGGTACTTCTCATGAGAGATGGTTCTCAGGGTTTTCGACATCACAAAGTTCTACTTCTTTTTGTTGGTAAATAATAATTCTCCCCATTCCCCCTTCATACGACCCCAGTCGCTCTCAGCGCTAATTCTGTACTTATTTCTTTATTATCTCAAGAAATATATTGTATATTTAGCTCTTGTTTTTCTATATATTTCTTCGTCTATATACAAGAGCCATATTCCTCCTTATAATGCTGGCGGCTGAGTCAAAGCAAATACCTTGACTCTTTTGCGAGAAGAATATATAAAAGAGAAGAGTCCCGGTCCTCTCCCTCCGCACAATTCAGTCGACTTTTACGACAAGCAGGGGAACACAGGATGTATTCTTGCTCCATTCCTCAGTAAGTGATTGTGGCTATATAAAGAGCTCTTGTAAAGCATAAGTTCAGAGATACGAGTAAAGGGTGCCGTCTTCATCGATTATTATTTTCTACCTCCTAACTTATTAACATTCTTATTTTTTAATATCTTTTAACTCTTAAGCCTAATGGGTTTCTAGTTAAGCCCCATTAAGCTAATTACCACAAAGCACAGAACCTTGTTTGGTATTTCAAACGTATGCTAAAATCTTGTGTCTTCTGAAAATTTTGCGGTAAAATGTACCTAAATTATCAACTCAGTAACTCCATTAACGATCTAATAGAGAGAAAAAATTTACTTCGCCAAACTGTAAAAGCGTCTTCGACGGACAGTAATATATACATACAAAACAAAACACACGCATATATATATATATATATATATATATATATATATATATATATATATATATATATATATATATATATATATATATATATATATATATATATATATATATATATTTACGACTGAGACACCAGAACGGGCCAAAAAAAATAAATAAATAAAACAGCCCTCATCAGGTCTGGGCACGAAGATATATATATATATATATATATATATATATATATATATATATATATATATATATATATATATATATATATTCAACAGACGAGCTTACCAGTGCTCTGATTTGAACATTCAGCTGAAAGAGTATAATTTTGCAATATAATCCAGCCTCATAATGTTCCTTTACTGTCTCTCGCTAAGATTACATGTCGCAGGATGATATTCCGTCACGAACGGCATTTCCTCAATTCCACTACTTGTTAAAGTTCTACCCCTGCGTATAATCATGCCTAAATACACATATTCTGCATGGCCTTGTTATGACAATTGCTTCGGCCATGAACTTCACTTGACGCCACAGCATGAAAGGGGAGGAAACAAAGCGTAAACATACTTTTGTGTTCCTAGTTTTAACTCACAATGGTATAATGGTCGAATATGATCCCAACAAGAGCAAAAGAGGACAGACTGCTCATGAACGTTAATATTTGTATATAACAAAAACAAAGGAATACATGGATAAATAAATAAATAAAAAGTTTTCATATAACTCACTACTAAGCGTTCATATAAACCGGTGCCTCCCACCCTTTGGTAAATTATCCGAGTGGTTAAAAGCGGTGTTCCATTGGGAAAAGGTAACCCTGGAGTAGGCAATGTGCAACTTCCCTACTGGGTAAAGAGGAGTTTCTGGAGGGTGGGTTTTGGTTAGTGAATAAAAAAGTTTGACAGGCACACCTCTAACAATAAGCCAGTATGTTATGCCTTTCAGTTTAATATAAAAGGGTCTGCTCTTTTAAAATATCCAGCAACCACACTGATTGACTCACATTGTTTATAAATTTTTCCTGAGTTCTGACTTATGTGTAATTAACCAGGTTATAGGGACGTCCACGAGAGTGCTTTCTCTGACCACTTTTCACTGTCAATATCCTGTGAATCGGTCAGTAGTCAGGAAACTCTTGCCAGGGGGGAAATAATGTCTCAAAGGTTACTACATGACAACACAGGCCATAAATACAAGAAATACAGGAGTTCATCTCAAAGAAAGGTGAAGAAGCCCTCCAGCTATGCATCTGATGTAACATATTTTGCCGCGACTGGAAGTAAGTCTCCCTCAAGCGAAGACCTCATAAAACAATGACTGCCGAGCATGAAGAGAATTATGGCATCTGTAAATGTGGTGCAAGACGTTAATTTACAGCTCCAGAAACCAGTTTACGTCCCTTGCCAGGACCACCACACTTTCAGATTTTTTTTATTAAGTATCTAGATTGTTATTCAGGCTCAGATTACTCATACTGAATTCTGCCAGTAATTTTTCACCAGCGAGTTTTCAAATGCAGGGCTAATCAGTTTTAAAAAAAGACTATAGGAAATTCTATGGTGTTCAGCTATATAATCCTTATTGCTAGTATAGTGTAGGCAAATGGTACTACTACAAAGAAAAACATGTGTCTTAAATGTTAATGACGTAAACAACAATAAGAAATAAGAATTTGATGTTTTCATTGTAGAACCAGAGGGCAATTGCATGGTGCAGGAATTTTCTCCTGGGCTAAATCTGGGGCTCTAGCTTTTAGATTAAAATTTAGATACTATCCAGTTTTGCTTCGGATCATTTGTTATCACCCCCTTTGCTCTCAGCACCAACCCAAAAGTAAAGCTGGATATATATATATATATATATATATATATATATATATATATATATATATATATATATATATATATATATATATATATATATATATATATATAGAGAGAGAGAGAGAGAGAGAGAGATATATAGAGAGAGAGAGAGAGAGAGAGAGAGAGAGAGAGAGAGAGAGTCGCAAAAATAAAATCGAACTTTTTCTCATGATCTGATTCACTTAGGGTCACAGACAAGGGTACATCTCTCAACTCAGTAGGTTCAATAAACACGCCATTAGATGTAGAGGTCCCACATAGAACATAATCTGCAGGAACTCGTCGATAAATAAAAAAAAATGTCTGTATTACACGACGGAGAAAAATAATTCGATTGACCTACATACAGATAGGCCTAGTCTGTAGTACTTCTATTAGACCATTTGGTATTGGCGTAGCCTGTCGCTTATCGCGAAACTGCATCATATCATAATGCTGCCATAAAGAAACAAGATGGCGTTGCATCCGAATACATTTGGTTACATGAATGTCAAGAGATTATCCCAAGAGGCTTACAGAGAGAGAGAGAGAGAGAGAGAGAGAGAGAGAGAGAGAGAGAGAGAGAGAGAGAGAGAGAGAGAGAGAGAGAATTATATCCCACCCTCACTCTTCTTCCTTTCTCTCTATTTTTCTCCCTCCCTCCACACTTCAATGGTCACCTAGAATCCCCCATCCGCTACCATATGTTTTCCAAGTGGTAGTAAGGACCACCTATTGGGGGTCCTCACTTTCAGGATTAGATTCCACACAGGATATCCTCCCTGAATTGTGCCTTGTGAGAGCTTTACCTCTGCGGCTGCGACATTATACTTATGAAACATATTTATAAAGATATATTATGGTAATTGTATATATTCAAGTACATATACTGACAAAATCTTACACTTTAACAGCGTAAGTGTATTGATATATTCAATAAGGTATATACTGAGTTTCAGATCTAGTGCCTCATGTGATCGGCTTTACGTCACTGGCTCCCTTTTCTACTGAGGGCTGAGACGGTGTCTTCTTGGGAAGGACTTTGGTTTTGGAAAGTGTGACTGTTAACCTGAGTGAATATCCTTTCTAACCTCAGACCGTGGCAGGCCGCTAACCCTCGACCTGACGAATTAAAGTCGCGAGAGCTACCACTCGGCCACGGGGCAGGAGACTTTTGGATAGGAACAACGAACACATCTACAGTAATAATGCTTGCAACAACAACAACAACAATAATAATAATAATAATAATAATAATAATAATAATAATAATAATAATAATAATAATAATAGTTTTACGCAAAGTTATATACATATTACTTAATATATATATATATATATATATATATATATATATATATATATATATATATATATATATATATATATATATATATATATATGTGTGTGTGTGTGTGTGTGTGTGTGTGTGTGTGTGTGTGTGTGTGTGTGTACATACTCTACCTACCTATAACCACCGTTTCTTGCTCGGAAAGTAAAACACGGGTGACAAAGGTAAGGATAATGCAATTCCTCCTTAAACAATTCAGATTTTTTTTTTCTTCCGGTTTTATGTCACGGTCTTCCTTTTCTACCAAGGGCTAGGACGGTTGCTTCTTGCGAAGGACTCATTAAGGCAGATGTAATCGTTACCCTGATTGCATGCCCTTGCTAATCTCAGACCATGACGAGGCGCGAACCCTCGACCTGACGCCTCAAAGTCGAGGACGCTACCCCTTGAGCCACGGTGACTACTTAAACAATTCTGAATACTTTGTAATAAAAATAGAATATTTCTGGTGATATATATATATATATATATATATATATATATAATATATATATAATATATATATTATATATATATATATATATATATATATATATATATATATAATATATATATATATATATATAACTGATAAACATATAAATATATTGTATTAATAAAAAAAACTTTAGTTATATATACTGTACATACCAAACGTTCAAAAGGAAACAAAGGCAGTATCCTACACAAACACTCTTCGCCAAACACAATTAACCACCACGTACAAAGGACCAAGAAGACTTGGTCCAAATCACGAAAACAACTTTCCAATTTCAATTAGGATGGCCATTTCAAATGTTCAACATAGCCCCATTTCAATTATATAGCCTAAGGGTTTATTTAATAATACCTGCCCATCGCCTAGCGCTGAAGTTCTGTAGACAGTTGGTCCCTTGTCCCATATTTGGTAGAGAGGTTCAGTATACACATACATTCACACACACCCTCTCCCCAAGCTGTTTTTAAACGCAGAGAGAGAGAGAGAGAGAGAGAGAGAGAGAGAGAGAGAGAGAGAGAGAGAGAGAGAGAGAGAGAGAGAGAGAGAGAGAGAGAGAAGCTGTACGAAAACTTACATAAACTTACCAGTGTTTACTGACACATTATTATCCCACTGGAACTGCTAAATTTTGATTAGTGAATGAGATTGGTCCAGTCTAACCCAAAGTGTCTGTCAGTGGTGGTTGTTTTTTGGGAGGGATTATGCTGACATGCGAAGGATAATCTTATTTGTATTATTACGTTAATCATTCCAGAGATTACGGTCATTTCATGGGCGCTCAATGAAAATACAGTTTTAAACTTTAGTTGGTACAACCTTAACATGTAAATGTCAAACAAATACATTTTAATTTTTACTTAAATAGTAAGTCTTAACAATGCAAAAGTCAGCAAATTTTGTATCTTAAACATATTTGGCAAATTAGGATGCAATTCAACACAAAACTGCACTGGATGTAAACGCTACCTTCGGGACATAAATATCTGGTCACTAATTTGTTACTTGTGACGAAAATATGTAATATCCACTTATTTCTGGCACATACGCCGACGGTTTTAAGCATCCCCCTCTCATTCCAAATAGTATTCATCTTCTATAATCTTAAAACATTTTAAATGCAAGTCCACAAGACAAAACTTCGTTCTGATCTATAACATGACTCAAAAATTACCAGAAACGAACGTTTTTCTCACTTACAAATAACGTCAGTGTTTAAACAATTTACGTAGACCTTACAGGTGTTCATCTAATTGGTTTGGTTAGCGCGGTTCTACAGCGCTGAGATGCAAATTGCTGTTCTCATTGTGTCAATTGACATGAAGGTGTCAGAAACTGTAAGAAATATTGTCAGTTAAAGGCCCCATTTTATTCCGTTCTTCCTTTTTTCGTTTTGAATGAAGTTTCCAATCAGGTATTATATTCTTTACAGTATATCGAATTTGTGTGCCTGTACAATCAGGCATAAAAAAAATAAGTAACACCAGAATGGTTTTACTAAAAGACAGCTGAATTAAACTCCATGGTAACTCACCTAGGACTGTCTGACGCGCGGTCGGTTTAAAATCCAGATGCAGCTCATGTCGGACTCACAGGTGTGCATTTCTGCTCATATTTCTTGCAGACTGGGGGCACTGCACTCAATATTTCAAAACAATACCTTTGCAATATTTTTTTCCTTACTTTTCCCACCCCCCTTGAGGCACTACACGCGCGTTTAGAGGGTCGTAAGGGGGGCGAAAGAGAAACACAACGAGGCTGGGATAACCAAGGCGAGAGGAATGAGCAAGGGATAAGTCCCTCAGACTGAACTGGCGGGGAGTGACTGGTAGAGGAATAAGGAAACTCCCTCGCACACATACGCACACACACACACCTCTACGGCATAATGGCCCAAGCGTTCTCCTAAGACCAGCTTTTGAGGCGAGCTTGTGTGTAGAATCTCTCTCTCTCTCTCTCTCTCTCTCTCTTGATGCCTGCTCAGAGAGTAACCATTTACCATATTTTTACCTTACAAATATTCTCCCTAAATGGAGGTCCACTTACGCTATTCACATTTATATAAATTTTCAAAAACTTCGATATTATCTCACCTTAGAGCTTCATTTATCTTGTCACCAATGACATGCAAAATTCAACATGGCAAATAGCACTGCTTCTAAAATTGATGCCAGAGAGGACCTTCCAACAACATTTTCGACCGTTGAAGCCCGGGTCACGTGATTGCCTCGGGCGGTCAGTATGAGGAGATGAGGATGGTGATGAAAGAAGGAGATGAAGAGGATGATGAAAAAGGGAGATGAGGAATCTGAGGAAAAATAAATGAGCGAAAATTTGACAAAGGTAAAGTAGGGAAAACCATAAGATTTCTGAAAATTAAATACAAATAATCGGAAATATTTGTGTAATTGTAAATGACAGAAATAAATTATTATGAGATAATGAGAACTGAAAATACAAGAGGAATAGTAGAAAGAAGAGAAATAAAAGAATGATTACACAACAGCAATGCTTAGGGAAATACGAGATATGCTAATACATGAAAGAAGATATGACAATGTTGCGAAAGAGGATGAACTGAAATACGAGAATAAGAAAACTAGTTAAAATTAATATGGAAGAACAAAGAACACAAAATTATCGAAAGAGACCAGGTGATATACATTTACACTTTGGGGTTAGGAATTAACTCGGAGAGACCCTTCCATGTAAGGTAATACTTTGATGCTGAAGTGGAGAGAGAGAGAGAGAGTTCCCAACTCTCATATGGAAAGTGGTGAGGCCCCTCACTGTAAGATAACTGAAGATATGCAGTATATTCCATCTTGAGAAAGAGAGAATTTCCATTCTCACTGGAATAGTGCAGTACTCCTAATGTTATCGATATATAGAGAGAGATTATTTTATTATTTTATTAATTTATTGCGCCAAGGCGTCAGACATTACATGAGTTCATACAAATAATGCTTCAAATGGATACAAAACCAAGAATTGAACATAGTTTACAGGGAGGTGTACACATTGATAAAACATTGCTGCATACTAACACACAACTCACAGTATGGCAGCACAGAGTACATTATATGCAAAAGTAAAGCTCAGAGAAACGCAGAATGCACAAACAGAATTATACAGCAACATACAGAAAATATATGTATAATTCAATATAATTAATGGCCACCAAAGTGAGGATAACGAGCAAGAATAACATCAAGGTTGTCATCATTAAGTAAAAATGAGCAGATCTGTATTAAGTTCTGACCTCGTGGTAAAACATCTCTCACTGTGGGGCACTGAAGACAATAGTGGTCAAGAGTGTTAGCATTAGGACGGTCGCATAATTTACAGGAGGTGTACTGTGGCATATCTAGAGTCTGGGAGACCTGAGAGAGAGAGAGAGTGAGAGAGTCGGTCGTAATTGACATATAAAATAAAAGATTACATAGTTCACAGTCGTAAATGCGACGTGATAAAAAATGTGGATAATTTTTAATTAAAATGAACACATCCTTGGTGAGTGGGTGTGTATGCTTCTGCTTGCGTTGTGTTCCCTTCGCGTGTATAATTATTATCAATATGTTATTACTTATACACGACTAAAGAGGATCATGGGATGAGCCCACAACCCCTAAATCACTTCACTTTTTTCCTCCTTCACAATGTTCTCCAAAACAGGCATAAAATTTTATTAAACATGAAACATTTCATTCATTATATTTAAGAAAGTAATGGACTGCTTAGTGGTGATATGCTTTTATTGTTCATAGTAAAACACCATTTCACCACCATACAATATTCAGAAATAATCCAAACCAAAAGTAATTGAAGACATCTTGTATGTAGTATGCACCATTCGCCTGTTGTGACACTACAGCTGAAGGGTCTTCTGAACTTAAATAGGATTCAGTTACGGTTCTTTTTCTATGCCACCATCAAAACCGCATATTCTCGGATTTTCGTTACATATCTCTTATTATCCCTTCACATTTGACAAGTCACAACACTCCCCATCAGTTTCTCTTTAACTTACGGTTTCTTCGTGCCCAGGCCCGATAAGAGCAAATTTATTTATTTAGTCATTTGGCTCGTCCTGATGTCACAATTATAAAAAGTTAGTTGGACAAAGTTTGGACATCTCTCTAAAACTTAATCTAATAAATGATGTAAATCAATCATTATGCCCCCGGATTCAAACCATGGACCCCTTGATCTGAGAGTTCGTTAAGCTATCCACAATACCGACTATGACATATACAACAGACACACGCATACATCTCATTTATGATGCGAGGCTGAGAGAATTAGCCTTACCATCACTCGAAGCTAGAAGAGTGAGGGGAATATGGTGACAGTTTTTAAATTCCTTCATGTTTATGACAGAGTGGATAGGGATCGATATTTTGATATACCTGACATTAGAACTAGAGGCCACAGCTTGAAGCTTCGTAAAAAAAACTTCTTTGTAGTTGATAATTGGAATTCGCTAAGCGAGGAGGTAGTTACTGCTAACTTAATCCATAGTTTTAAGGACAAGTATGATAAATATCACCAAGTACAAAATGGAACCGATCAGGAGATGGGAAGTTACGAGTTTGGTGCTCAATCCCGTAAGCACAATTAGGTAATCACAATTAGTTAATCGTACGAATCAAAGCTAACGTAATCAATAAGAAAATGGCTGCATTGTTTATCAGTTTTGTTTGTGTGTGCGTGCGTCGTGTGTGTGCATTAATGATCACGTACAATCATAATGCTGCCTGTACATCAGTGATTAAAGTCAAAACATTTAAATATATCTAACATGTCGGTCTCTTCACTGCCGGATCTAAGGTTGCATAAATTATATTAATATTTATGTTTCTGTCATTTGAAATAGTAGTTATAAAAGCTATTACCAAAGTTATTACAGCCATTAAAGATCACAATATTGATGATAGTGTTAAGCACGGACTGATAAATTAAGAGGGGTTGAGGAGAAATGGTGTGAGAATTGTCCTGAAGGCGAAGAAGAGATTGAGGAAATGAACAACAAAGAAGACGAGATGTTTCCCCCTCCCTTCCCATCCTCCGGACAGATTCAGCGAGGAGGAGACCATCGTACCTGAACACAATTATTTTATTTGTAATTATAACAGCGCAAAACTTGATTTAAACAAACTATTAGATACTGTGCTGGTTAGGATTCGGTTTTACGTCACAAACTCCCTATTCTACTAAGGGCTAGGACGGTTGCCTTCTTACGAGGGACTTGTTTTGACAGATGTAAACGTTACCCTGGGTGTATGCCCTTACTAACCTCAGTCCGTGACGGGGCGCGAACCATCGACCTGCCGCCTCAGAGTCGCAAACACTACCATTTTGCCACGAAGACTACTATTAGGTACTGTGCTGGTAGAAATAAGACAATTCGCTGATACTGATGGAATTATAATACACTTTTCTAAGGTCACTCTGACTTGTGTGTATATATATATATATATATATATATATATATATATATATATATATATATATATATATATATATATATATATATATATATATATATATATATATATATATTATAAGGAAAATTATAAAATTCATCAAATCAGTAAACATCAACTACTCAAATTATTTTGTACTCACAACAACGCCAGAGGGACAATAGGGAAACAGACTAGAAACGAGCTCACAAATTCGCAGAGTTAAATATGAGAATAATATAGCCTAAGGGATAACTAGATAAAAATAATAACTAAACACTGTAATTCCCTAAATCAAACCTCGGCGGACGCAAAGTAAGGAGAGTCAACCGTAATTATACAATAATAACTCCTTTCAAAGGGTTGTAGTTACAAAATCTAAATAAGGCACAAGGGTGTTTCGCTGTAAAAGTATAATTCCATAAATAATAATAATAATGATAATAATAATAATAATAATAATAATAATAATAATAATAATAATAATAATAATAATAATAATAATAATAATAATAATAATAATAATAAAAATAATAATAATAATAATAATAATAATAATAATAATAATAATAATAATAATAATAATAATAATAATAATAATAATAATAATAATAACGTGGTGATCGGTTCTTTTTCTGCTAAGGGATAGGACGGTGCTCTCTTGTAGAGGAGTTTGGTTTTGGAAAGTGACCGTTACCCTGAGTGAATACCCTTTCTAGCATCACACTGTATATGTAATTTCGTTATATACCTCGTGAGCTGTACAGTTAGTGCAATATACGCCCAAGATAAACTTGAAACATATAATTATATGAAATAAAATTTCATATTCAAAATGCAATTGGAGATATAATATGTGAAAATTAAAGAAACATTCTTTAATAATATGACTTTTGCAAGCAACAAACTAATGAAACAAATAAAAAAGAAGTAAAAATAAGGAAATACTATGTCTAAAGGTCGAGAAATTATGATTTGGACAAAGAAGAAGAAGAAAAGAGAAAGAAGAAGAAGAAGAAGAAGAAGAAGAAGAAGAAGAAGAAGAAGAAGAAGAAGAAGAAGAAGCATCAGAGTGTAGAGAGAGGATGAGAAGAGATGATGATAAAGGGAAGAATGATCTGAAGGCAGGTAAAAGTTTGCGGTCAGCGTAATTCTTAAGGGGGTGACGGTAATGATGATGACTTCTTGTAAAAGTATATGGACTCCCCAAAGTGAGTACGTCCGGGAATCTGTGCCTGGCAGGTATCAGCTGAAACAGCTCCATTATATGAAGGACTTATTCAAGTGATACAATCAGCCAGGTGATGGTTTTCGGTCTTCTAGTGCCATGTGTTGCCATTGTTAAAAAATAAAATAAAAAAGAAGTACATCTCAGAAAAACACTTTCGTAATAGAATATGACTCCCCAGAGATGGTATATCTAGAAATCTGTAACCAAATCTCACCTAAAATAACTCTCCTCTGTACAGTGATACAACACCCAGGTAAAGGCTCCCGGACAGGGAGTGTTGTCGTCGTGGGTCAAAAAAGAAAAACTATCCTCGAAAAATAATGTCAAATAATAATAATAATAATAATAATAATAATAATAATAATAATAATAATAATAATAATAATAATAATAATAATATTAATAATAAAAATAATAATAATAATAATTATAAAAATAATATAATGATAATAACAATTCGAAATAATACAATATATAATACATGGAATTTGGGATTAATCCTCCATGTTGAATAAACACAAGTTAAGGAATTATATATATATATATATATATATATATATATATATATATATATATATATATATATATATATATATATATATATATATATATATAAAGAGTAAAAAACGATAATGTACGTGTATACATGGAGTAACTTCGTTACGTCTCTGTAACACCATTTCCTCCTTCTAACAACAAACAATTATTATTTTTCTATTTATTATTATTATTATTATTATTATTATTATTATTATTATTATTATTATTATTATTATTATTATTATTATTATTATTATTATTATTATTATTATCATTATTATTATTTTTATTATTATCATTATTGTTATTATTATTATTACTATTATCATTATTATTTCTATTTATTATAATAATAATTATTATTATTATTATTATTATTATTATTATTATTATTATTATTGAACCTATTTTTTTTTAGTAAGTGTTAAGTACATTTTAGTACTGTACTGTAAATTCGTAGAAATTCTACTGATAGAAACACAGAGGCTAGATCACTTCTTATTTCAGAAGAACAGTAGAGGAGGGTGGTTTTTCATAGCTACTGTAAACTCAGCAGGCTTAGTGGGTATAGGAGAGAAACTGGCCCCAAAAAGAGAACAACTTGCAAACTCAAAGACGGGAACATCTGTTTGTAGTCTTGTTCTGCAGCCGCCACAATGTGAACTGCAATGTGAGTTGCCATGCTTGTTATTGCAATGAAAGCATTTATCAGCCAAAAAAAAAATAAATAAATAAAAATAAAATTGGTGTTGTAGAGGAAGTACAAGAACTGAGGCCGATTGTTGTACGACGAAGAGTATCTTCAATTAATACAAAATCTCAATATCCAAATATATACCGATGAGATTAAGCTTTCAATCCTGATGTAAATAGTAATTCTACCATAAAACTAATAATTATAAATAAAAGGCAAAAAATGCAGCTTATAAAGGTTAAGAGTCAAATATACACCTAAAAAGGAGAATAATGTTATGTCTGGTGAAAGAGTCAAGTGATGGAGTACAGAGATGAAGCTAATTTATCTCTTCTTCGTCTAACCCTTCAAAGTTTAAGGTCTTGAGTGGTTATATAAGAGTCCCTTTAGCGTAGACAAACAAATATCTCATTCGTCTTCATAATATCGACTGATTACGGTAGTTTATAATCTTCTTTCGCCAGTCTCCAAGCAAGTTTAGTCTGTGAAACCCAACACTGAAACTGTATTTTGGTTTTGATATTTTAGCATTTTAAAATAAAATGTCATTATTTTTTATGTCCTTTATTTAGATAAGCCTAATATAAATCGATGATGGATGTTAGTATCCTCATTGATAAAGTGTTGGATTTCGGAAGAAATATGATCAGCTATAAGCAGTTACAGAGAGCATACGACACTTGCTACTATACACATATCTTACATTCCCTTCACATCTGACAAGTCACAATACTCCCCATCACTGTTTTTCTTAACTTTCTCGTATGCTTGGTACCCGGCCCGATGAAGGCAATTTTCTCTGCCCGTCCCAGTGCCACAATGAAAACAAATAAATAAATGAAAAATACACAGTATGGTAAGCTAGAACACCTGCAAGTAACTTTTTAATACTGTAGGTATGTCAAAACTTCTCATACCTTAAATACTAACAGCATTGCTTTAGAGGAAGAAATGATAAGTTAGTTAGGACTGTTTTATTTTCCCAACATGCCCTTTGTTTTCAATGGCATTCATTACAAGGACTACCCCACACATACACTCTGATGGAGATACCACAGAGAATAAACAGAATCCCAAAACTATATTTTAGAATAATAGGGTAGCACTTGAAATATAAATAAACAATAATGCTTGTTGAGGTGATATAGCTTTTTATTCTTTTATGGCCTTTATCTAGAATTTGTTGGGATAAGAGAGTAAAAATAATGCTCTGAGGATCAGGTTACTCGGGAAGCAAGTAAGCGTTGGAGTAAAAAGTAACTACAAAAGTGTGCGATAACTAAACAAAATAATATATTGTAAAAGGATATGACGACATATTTCGGTTATGTAAGCTTACACGCGCGTTGAAGGCTTATAAAAACTGAAAGTTTTTCTGTTTTAGTTATGTAAGCTGACACGAGCACTGAAAGCTTAAGAAATTAAAGTCAATTCGGAGTTCATAAACAATTGAGACCTGAAATTGCTATAGGTCCCATTTCTTAAGATGGGGTAAAGTTGAGGTCCGTTATCTGCAGTTGGTCGCTGTTGATAAAGTCGAAGCTCAAATTCTAACCTAACCTAACCGCTGATAAAAGTCAGATCCCAATTCTTCATGAGGTCCACTTTTTTATTTTAAGTAGATTTATGAAAGAGACACCAGGACGGGCAAAGAAAATTGCCCTCATCGAGTCTGGACACGAAGAAGACATAGAGCAAAGAGATATAGCGATGGGGAGTGTTGTGGCTTATCAGATGCGAGGGGATAATAAGAGATTATGTAACGAATATCCAAGAATATTCAGTGCTGATTTAGGCACAGAAAGAGAACCGTGACAGAGGGAAGACTTAGCTGTTCTGGACAATCCTATGCAGGCCCAAAAGACCTTCAGCTGTAGTATCGCAACGGGTGGTTGTTGTCATGGACCAACCTACTACATGGCTATGTTGAGTAGCAGATACAATAACGATAGTTATTTACGTAAATTATTTATCTCGACTTAAATAGGAAAATATGATCAAATATGCACATTATTATATGTGAAAACATGGAACATATTTTGCCCCTAGTTGGGATTTATGCGTCCTAGGCTTGAATCCCGGCCAGGGGCAATCCATGTTCAAATTATGTCGTCTTGTTTATGAGGGCATATAGCCACTATATTTGCAAAGAGCATTTCTCCTCTCTGACTTGAATTTCAAATGAATCGCTCTCATGCCAATATATATAAACTCACATAATTTCAGTCGAATTAAGGAGCTAAAAAATAATAATTAAAGGACATCAGAATTTATTGAAAATAGAAAACCTGCCACAACATATTAATGGTAATACAAATGGGAATACACAGCCACTGAAAGTCACAAAAGATTTTTTAAAATATAAAATTAATCAGCCCCTTCCACCTTTAATAGTTTATGAGAAACGTTAATTAACACTGAGCTGAAGTGTTATAATAATTTTTATATCAGCAAGAAACAAGAAGGTTTATTGAACATTTCATGTGCTATCTAATATATTAAGAAAGATAGCTGCATACTTTTCCAAAATGTAATATTTAATTTTCCATTTAAGGATTCAGAACAGAAACTGTAAAAATAAAAAAAAACTGATGCGTAATTAAAAAAAAAAAAAAAAAAAGAGTAATCAGTCAAATTCTCTTGTCACTGGTAAAGCGAAATAAAAGATTCTGGGTGACGGAAAACAACGTACGGCATTGTCCCTCAATTCATCTTCAGTCTCCTCACCCAAAAGAGGAAATAAAAATGTGAAGGAAAAATAAGAGAAAAAAAAGTCATCTTATTTAATCTCTCTATGTCCTTCACAGAACAGCAAGTCACCTCAGTCACGTCCTAACGCGATCAGTGATTGGTCAAAACATACCCCAAAAAGTTTTGGGTATGTAGACTATCTGTGTGGATTTTGCCCCTCCTACCGTCCCCAGCCTCTTGCCTCAGCGTATGTCGTCACTCAATACGCATTTTAGGACGAAACCATACCTATATATAGACTTTGCGTAGCACCACCTTCCTTGCTGTTCAGATAGCACGCATAAACTTGGCTACAGACATGTGTTTAGGAAGTGACTTATTAAAAAAACAAAAAAAAAACAGGAACATTACATCCAGAATACTCCAAATGTGTTTTATGCGGCCGAGAAGGGAGCAATTCTTCAATAAATTATATTAAAGAATGTGTTAAGCTACAGGACTTCAGACCCTCTGGACTGTGTTATTTTGAAATGTTAAAATATTTTTGTGATCCTGACAATTTATTCCCAATATCAAGCGTATATACATCACTAAGGGTGTAAAAACATTTACATCGCTGTGCTTAGAGAAATTCAAATATGTAATATCTGTAAGGGAATGTCATAATGACCTTTTGAGCATATCTGGGAGGGCCTGTGGCCATATATTTCTCTCTCTCTCTCTCTCTCTCTCTCTCTCTCTCTATATATATATATATATATATATATATATATATATATATATATATATATATATATATATATATATATATATATATATATATATATATATATATATATATATATATATATATATATATATATATATATATATATATATATCCCCATTTGAATCTTAGAAATAGTCTGAAAAGAATTCTTATTTATTTATGTATTCAAACTGCATTGGCCTCTTGTTTATTTACTCAGCTATTTCCTCATTAGTTATCCATGTCTTTAGTTTCTTTGCCAATTTGGCCATATGCTTACTTATATCTATTAATATATTTTCTGTACTGCCTATTCACTCATCTACTTATGCTTTATAATAATTCATTTATTCATTTATGTTTCTTTACCTATAAAGTAATAAATTCTTATTTTCTACACTTCTTAGTTTTATTTGTACTCTCACTACTTTATTCACTTATTATATACCTATTCACGTAATCATTTCCATCCTTTCCTTTATTTTTCATCTTTTGTTCATTACCTATTTCTGCAGTAAGACATTAAGCACAGTATCCTTTTGGCAATCACTTCCTTTTATGTTAAACCAATGAATGTACATGAGGATGTATGCAGGCAGGTGCTTCCTCTGATTTACAGATACTACACTCTACATTATGAAATTTAAAATCCTTGTATATTAAGAGTATATCCAGCACCAAATGTATATACAGTTATATCTCTGTGTTTTATGATTCTTCTTTGAATGCACATATGAAGCTCATGATACTAATTACATTATTGTTATTTGTCCATGCCCTATGCTAAAACCAAACTTAAATAAATTCTATTGTATACATGAATTTTTATGAGCAAAAGTGTAATAATGAACCTTAAGCAGATCTGGGAGTGCCTATTGGCGCATGTCCCCATGTAATGATTTATCTCTAAATAAATATAAAAATAAGAAAGCTGTTCAGATAAGCACTGAATCTATTCCTTATTTTGGCATACTGTGTAAATGGTGTTGATGTTTGCCGTTTACAGCATTATTAATCCCCATTCAAATGGGGGTGGAAACACATAGACTTCAGCTGGGATATTAAGGCTGGACGCCCTTTTTAACGCCCCGCGGTAGACTCTCGAACACGAGTGTGTCACTAGTATATGACACTTTCTCGTAAGCTTAGTTGCAACTATATGAAATTCTCAAAATCAGCTCAAACACGTCAATAACCTTGATGGTTCAGAACAGCGATGGGGAATGGAAAAAATGGTGAGTTAATAAGGAGTGAAAAAGCAAATGGAGACAATTGACCTTGAAATCTAAATTATGCTCAATCATTTAACATGGGTATGAACACAGTCTTCATAATCATATGCATAAATGTTAGGGTATAACGATTTTTAAGTCGCAGAATAGTCTTGATTACTCTCTTGTGTAAATTCCTAAATATACTTTGTTCCTCAACTGGTTTTCTAGTTCCGCTTCTGGGATCAGGTAGAAACATCAAAGACAACCAGTGGTTGTGTTTTCGAGCAAACGGTAATGCATTCCCTAACATGAATGTTTTTTTTTTATTCTAACATTCATGACTGGGATCAGGTACAGAAGAGTAACCCCAGGGTGTTTTAAAGTTATTCATATTTACAAGACAAATCACCCAACCTAACATAAAAATTTAAAGAATTATATTACTGCTGGGTGTTACTCATCTTTACATGGTCATATATATATATATATATATATATATATATATATATATATATATATATATATATATATATATATATATACTAGAACAATAGAGAGGAGAACTCAAAAGCCCTATACAGTATATAATCCAGTAACAATCATGAATATTAAAAAAATAAAAATAAAAAATACACGTTAGGGAATGCAATATCGTTTGCTCGAAAAAGCAACCATTGGTGTCGTCTCTTGATGTTCTCAACCAAGGGGTCACTATTCTTTACATGATCCCACTTCTGTACATGTTGTATTTGTTGAGCTGGCAGAAACTAGGGTAAAAAACGCTATTGTTCTCGTCCACATCTTCGACATACTTAAAAGGGAAATTAAAAATTTTCACCAGATATGAGGCAGGATCAAACTGGTATTACAATAAACCACAAATTAAATGTACTACTTTGATACTGAGCCAGAGTTTGGAATAATTTAATCTATAATCACTTCTCATCTGACAAGTCACAACACTCTCCATCTCTGTTTCTCTTTGCTTTATGCTACGTGCCCATACCTGATGAAGGCAATATTCTTCTCTGCCCGTCCTGGTGTCACACTTATAGAAAAAAAAAAGCCAATTTCATGCCCGGATACCTCCAGATAATACTACACCAACTTTATGATTAAAGAACCATTTCTATTGTACTTTCACACCCTATGATCCTGTGGCAGCTCGTAGTGCTTAGTTCTCCATTTATTTTACTCTCAGACAAAAAAAAAAAAAAAAAAAAAAAAACCTGCACGGCTGCTCTTTCATGCACTACCAGTTGCCTTGGGTTGGCTTCAGTATACGAGCCAGGATGGATGGATTGGATTCGGTTTTACGTCACGAACTCCCTTTTCTACCAAGGGCTAGGACGGTTGCAGGGAAACATTAAAAAAAAACAGCTGAAGGCAGAGGCAGTAATAATAATGTGCTAAATTAAAAAAGGC
>JAXCGZ010011542.1:45000-100000 GCA_037179515.1 Halocaridina rubra
AAAAAAAGAAAAAGAAAGGAAAGAAAAAAAAATGGGGGAAAGGTGGAGGGAATACCTTCACTCTCTCTCTCTCTCTCTCTCTCTCTCTCTCTCTCTCTCCTCTCTCTCTCTCTCTCTCTCTCTCTCTCTCTCTCTCTCTCTCTCTCTCTCTCTCATATGTCTTTTTATATACATAAGCCACTTTTCCCCTTATAAGGTGAATGGCTGAGTAAAGGAATAATGCTCTGACTTTCTGGGAAGAGAAAGTACAGAGAGGGAGTCTCTCATTCCCTTCGCTCCGCCCCACTTAGTCTACTCTTACGACACGTAGGGGAAAATGGAGGAAGTATTCTAGCCCCCTCCCTCAGGAGCTCATATATATTTATATGTGAGTGTGTACATATATACATGTATATATATATATATATATATATATATATATATATATATATATATATATATATATACATATATATATATATATATATATATATATATATATATATATATATATATATATATATATATATATATATATATATATATATATATATATATATATATATGTATATATATATATATATATATATATATATATATATATATATATATATATATATATATATATATATATATATATATATATATATATATATATATATATATATATATATATATATATATATATATATATATATATATATGTATGTGTATGTCTATCTGTATCAATAATTACTACTTTTGATTCGTAACTCTATATACAAAAGCTGTAGTAATGATGATGGAGGTGATGATGGTAATAATAATAATAATAATAATAAAATAATAATAATAATAATAATAATAATAATAATAATAATAATAATAATAATAATAATAATAATAATAATAATAATCTTCTCAGCTTTAACCCATTTTTATATGGGGTCGCCGTTGTGAATGAGTCGTCTCCATCTATTTCTGTTCTGTGCTTCATTTTAATCAGTACCCTTCCATTGCAAGTCTTCCCCTATACAAGCACGCCATCTATTTCTTGGTCTTCTTCTCCTCCTTCTACCCCGAACTTCCGTCTCCATCGTAAGTCTTCCAACATGATGTTCGTCCCGACGTAACAGGTGTCCTAGGCCCGATTTCTTAAACAGTGTAAACCTAGGATATCATATTGTTAGTTAGCTAGACACACACAAATGGCTTTCATAAACGCATTTGACGCGGTTCTGTGTATGACTAGGATCCCATACACAGAACCGCGTCAGATACATTAATGAAATCCATTTGTGTGTGTCTAGCTAACTAACAATTTGGTATCCTAGATTTACACTGTTTAAGAACTCGGGCCAAAGTCATGAAATGGAATCAAAACGTATAGAACCTCTGTACGTAGGATTCCTGGGTGTGAGGAATTAGCACCTCTGCAATAAATACCTTACGTTAAAATAATTTCTAATAAAAGCAAAGAAACATGACGCTGTGGCAGAGAAATAACTTGACAGACAAAATACATTTCTAAGTGTTTTTTGGGTATGTGTAATAAACATATATTCATTTTGCTGAGCCATCTCTCTGAACTGTACTGAAGAGTAACAGCTTATTTATATTAAGTTAATTCCAAATGTCACAGAACATATTGTATTAAAAATGGAAAACCATTTATGTACTCATTATAAAAGCGGATTTGTAAAGGTTCAAAGATGACAGAAATGACTCCTGTTCCATTCACAACTTCAATAAGAAAAAAAAAAAGCATGTACAAAGTTGGGTTCTTTGGTTTGGCAGAACCAGAGTTTTACACAATAAGCCATTGGCACACGAAAGCTTGCACGCAACTCTGAGAGTTGCGTCTACAGTATCTGATCCTAGCCTTTAGAAACTTCGATAACGAAACAACGATTCTGAGAGAGGAGAGAGAGAGAGAGAGAGAGAGAGAGAGAGAGAGAGAGAGAGAGAGAGAGAGAGAGAGAGAGAGAGAGAGAGAGAGAGATTATTTTTTTTATTTTATCAATTTATTGCGCCAGAGAGAGAGAGAGAGAGAGAGAGAGAGAGAGAGAGAGAGAGAGAGAGAGAGAGAGAGAGAGAGAGAGAGAGAGAGAGAGAGAATTTCGATACTTATCTACGATTAAACGCCGATTATACATACAAAAATATGTAAAATACGCTTAATCACAGAGAAAGAGCCTCTGATAGCAACACCACGTGATCTTAATATATGTAGGAGCCAAAGGAATGTTTAAACCGTATAAATTAAGAGATATTTACCTACCTTTTTCCCCAGGATCCTGGTGGTGGTACCGTTAGAAAATCCTAGAACGAAAAAGAATAAAAGATGAACTAAAATCGTGACATAATTCAAAACAAAAAATGCTAAAGTTTAATCTTTTTAGAATGCCATTCTTAAGAAGGAGGTAATCCTTGCACGTCTAATTTTTCAATTCCCAATCGGTATCTAATAAAATTATCCGAGAGAGAGAGAGAGAGAGAGAGAGAGAGAGAGAGAGAGAGAGAGAGAGAGAGAGAGAGAGAGAGAGAGAGAGAGAGAGAGAGAGAGAGAGAGAGAGAGAAAAAAAATTATCGTTATCAGAAACAGAGGACAAAATAGAATAAAGTAGGTAATGCAAAATTATAGACGCAGGAAATGATTAAGAGGACAGAACCACTGGCATTGAGAGAGAGAGAGAGAGAGAGAGAGAGAGAGAGAGAGAGAGAGAGAGAGAGAGAGAGAGAGAGGAGAGAGAGAGAGAGAGAGAGAGAGCATTATTAGAAAGAGGAAAACCAAAATACGATAGAATATAGTAGGTAATAACAAAAAATGGGTAAGTGGAAACAGATGAAGAACACACACACACCCAATATAAGTAACAAATAATGGAAAATAAATGGGTACTTTCTGAATGGAACTGATTGGTTGATGGGTAGGTAAGATGGTAGGCAGGTAGGTAATTGGCACTTAGGCGAATAACTTTGTAGTATGAAGATATATTTGGCCCATAAATTAGTTTTGTAACTGCTTTCTAACTGTTTAGGCTAGTCCGTTTTAACAATGGCTACGTCACTTATTCTTCCGTTTATTTCCTACATTGTTTAGGGATTATTCCAGAAAACAAAAAGAAAACAGGAATGATAATCTTCATGATGTACATTGCTCCTTTGCGCAGTTGTGCGTATGTTTATTTATAATGGATGATGAATACTCTACGAACAACACGTGACATTAACTTCAGCACTGTATAGTTGGTTCAGATATTCTTTAGATAATCAAAGACATCGATATCTTACAGACATAGTAATAGCCACAGCTGATACTAAAATGCAAAGAAAAAAATTCGTCTCCCCCCCCATATATATATATATATATATATATATATATATATATATATATATATATATATATATATATATATATATATATATATATATATATATATATATATAATACTATCCAGATAACATACTATGCCCTTTATAAGTGATCGCTATAATTTCAGGCATCAATGGGGACATTCAAGGAATGTCTTTTACCCTAAGGTACAATCACTCTAAACGCGGATTTTTGTTTTGTTTACTGAAGATAGATATGGGGAGGGTGTATATGACATTCAATAGAGAGAGAGAGAGAGAGAGAGAGAGAGAGAGAGAGGAGAGAGAGACTCAAAATACTCATATACCCAAGATATTTTTGACAGCGTTAGTATATTTTTCCCTATGCAAACGTATACTAAAAATGACCATTTAATGATATTTTGTAAAGAAAAAAATTATTGAATGTGCAAAATAGAGAAACTAAATTAATCTAAACTCTGTGAGGTTTGGTCTCGGAAACTTACTTTTTTTATACGATGCAATATCCATTCTTATAAAGAAAACACGTGATGTCATTCATAAGGGATAGAGGTTTATATCACGAAACCGGTCCCTACAATCATGTATATATATATTTTTTCTTCCGTTGTGCTACCTACGCCCAAAAAGGTCCTGAGTACTGCATACCTGTCTTGCCCCCTCCAGGGACATCGGAAATGCCTAGGTAAAACGATTTACGTGGCGCCATCTTCTGCGCGATTTGAGATGCGCTGGTGAAGAGCTACAAACAAACCTTCATAAACAATGAAAATTAAAACAGCCAAAATGTGCATTACTAGAAAATAGATATATATGTCTAGGAATAAAAACTTGTCCTAATCTTATTCCAAATGACCATAAAATGGAAAATTAAGAATTAATAATGCTAGAAACGAAAACTGACGCGCTGACAAAATGTTGATTTATCAACTTTAATAATCTATAGGTATATTACAAATGACTGTAAAAGACAACGCTGAAAGGAAAGAGTGAATAACAAAGATTAAGTGTGTGTGTGTGTGATTACCTAATTGTGTTTACGGGAAAGAGCCCAAAGCTCGTATCTTCCCGTCTCCTGATCGGTTCCATTTTTAGACTTAGTGATACTTATCATACCTGTCCTTAAAACTATGGATTGAGGTAGCATTAACTACCTCCTCGCTTAGCGAATTCCAATTATCAACTACTCTTACACTGAAAAAGTATTTCCTTACATCCTGCAAACAAGTTTTCTTCCGAAGCTTCAAACTATGACCTCTAGTTCTAGAGCCAGCCATATCGAAATATCGATCCCTATCCACTCTATCATAACCATGAAGGAATTTAAAGACTGTCACCATATCCCCCCTTACTCTTCTAGCTTCGAGTGATGGCAAGTCTAATTCCCTCAGCCTCTCATCATAACCGAGATTGCGTATTTCTGGCACCAGTTTTGTGGCATGTCTTTGAACTTTTTCAAGCTTAGCTATGTGCTTTTTCAAGTGCGGATTCCAAAAGGGGGCTGCATATTCGAGTTTTGGCCTCACATAGGTTACATAAATATTTCTGAACATTTCCTTGTCCATGTGCCTGAAGGCTACCCTTACATTTGATAAGAATGCATATGCTGCCCTTACTACGCCATTTATATGTATTTCTGGAGACAAATCTGCCAATATGTTTACTCCTAGATCTCTCTCATTTTCTGTCTCCTGAAGTTGTACTCCAGCCACCGAGTAGTCAAGCTTGGGCCTTCTTGCACTTGTACCCATTCTCATTACCTTACATTTTGAGGTATTGAATTTCATTAGCCACTTTTCTGACCACTCATGCAGATTATTTAGATCCTCCTGAAGTTCTCTACCATTGTTCTCGTTTTTTACTTTCTTCACAATCTTTGCATCATCTGCAAACATATTCATGAATGAATTTACAGACTCTGGTAGGTCATTTACATATACAAGGAACAAAAGTGGCCCTAAAACTGAACCCTGTGGAACTCCACTACTAACTCTTCTCCATTCAGACACTGAGTGTCTTACTCTAACCCTCTGTTCCCTTCCTTCTAAGTAAGTTTTTATCCATTCCAAGACATTTCCACCTATTCTAGCCATTGATTGCAGCTTCCTAATAAGTCTCCCATGTGGAACAGTGTCAAACGCTTTCTGGAAGTCTAGGAATATGCAATCTGCCCAGCCCTCTCTTTCCTGTAAGATTTGGCTTACCTCATCATAAAATTCTAATAAGTTTGTTACTGTTGATCTTCCTTCTCTGAAGCCATGTTGCCTCACTGACAAAAAGTTGAAGGATTCCAAGTGAAGAGAGATATGTTTCCTTAGTAGTTTCTCCATAACTTTGCAAACTATGCTGGTCAAGGAAACTGGTCTATAGTTCAGAGCCGTATCCCTCCTTCCCTTTTTGAAGATAGGTATCACATTTGCTTGTTTCCAGCATCTTGGAATCTCCCCCGACTCCAATGACTCCTTAAATATGATACTTAGTGCCACTGATATTGTGTTTGCGCATTTTTTAAGCACATGAGGGGATATGTCATCAGGACCTGTAGCTTTATGAACATCTAAATCCATCAGCGCTTTGCATACCTCTGTGGCTGTAAGGTTGATGTTCTCTAATACCGGCCCTTGAGCTTCTATCACTGCAATCTGAGGGGGTGGGGTATTTTCTACTGTAAATACTGACTGAAACTCCTTGTTCAATTCTTTGGAGATCTCTTCGTCCGTCTCAGTGATGCTTCCATCCGCTCTCTTTAGCCTTAAAACCTGTTCTTTTACCTTCAGTTTTCCTCTGATAAAGCTGTGGAAAAGCTTGGGATTTTCTTTCGCCTTCCTGGTGATGTCCCTCTCATAATCTTTCTCTGCCTCTCTCCTTTTACTTAGGTAGTCATTTCTTGCTCTTTTGTAGGTTTGCCAGGCATTTATGTTTTTTCTCCTCCTATACCTTTTCCAGCATTTGTCTCTCCACTCCTTAGCTCTTTTACACCCATTATCGAACCATTTCTCTCTGGCATGAATTACACCTACTTTGGTGACAGGTATGCAGCAATCTACAATCTTCCCATATTTCTCACAAAAGATGTCATACATTTCTTGTACAGATTTGTTGTAAAATAAGGTTCTCCAGTCAATAACTGCAAAAAGCTCATTCATTTTGATGTAATCTCCTTTCTGATAGTTCCTCCTCATGTCCTCAGTGCCTCTACTCTCAGGAAGAATGTCTTCAATGATATACTCCATCAACAACACACAGTGGTCACTCTTTCCAATTGGTGGTTCATACTCAATATTTTCAATATCCAACACATTATCTGTGAACACCAGATCAAGTAGTGATGGCTCATCCCCACCCCTGGCTCTTGTTGGTTCCATTACATGTTGGTGTAGGAAATTCCCTTGTACGCAATCTAGGAATCTTGCCCCAAAGGAGTCCTCACCACTGTGTGGGTCAAGATTTATCCAATCTATCTCTTTATGATTAAAGTCTCCCATAATCAAAATCCTACATTTTTTCTCCCGCGCCATGTTAACAACTGAGTTTATGACTTCAATCGTACCTATATGACTTTCCTCATAAATTTCAAGCCTATTTTGGTTCCTTGGTGGGTTGTATACAACAGTTATTATAATGCTCTCTGACCCAGTATTTATGCGAGCAACAAGAAATTCCCTGAACTCACTTTCTATAGCCAAGTTTATCTCTTCAACTTGAATCCTCTCACTTATGAGCAGTGCTATCCCTCCACCAGTCCTCTCAGATCTTTCGACCCTTAGTATTCTGAAGCCCTTAGGAAAAACTGTGACACTGTTTATGTCCTCACTCAACTTAGTCTCTGTAATTGCTACTATATCTGCCTTACTGTTGTGAATCCTATCTTTTAATTCTACTGCCTTACCAGCTAATCCATCAGCATTTGTGTATAACAATCTTAATGAGGCCCCATCCCCTGATCTTCTGTCATTATCTTCTTTATCTCCCCTTTGTCTGGAAGTATTCCGTAACGAAAATTTTTCTTCTCTTCTTCATTTCTTTCATCATTTAACCTTCTTGCCTCTTGCAACAAGTTTTTGATCTTTCCCATCTCTTCCTGTGTTCTGTATCGTCTAATGAACACTTCTTTGCATTCTTGAAGGTCTTTTAGACTTTTTTTTCTCAACAATATTTCCCTACATGTCTCCCCTCTCTCAAAGGTTACTTTTGTTGGTCTCAGCTTTCCTTCCCTCGAATATTTACCTAGTTGGTGTATGTTTACAATATCCTCAGGACCACATACTACTCCAAGCTTTCTTATCAGGTCTACAACCCTAGCTTTATTTTCTTCAAGTCTCCCCTGCCATGTTGGCTCCTGGGATTCACTTATGCCTGAGATTACCACTGTCTTCTCCTTATCAAGTGCCTGTCTGATGAGTGGGTTTGCCCTTTCCATCACAACGTCTTTCATTTTTTCGATTACTGTCTCTTTATAGTCAACTGTTTGTATGTTTTCCAGTGCCACCACCTTTACAGCCTCTTTTACTGCCACATTCCCCTTTAGTGCATCAGCAAAGGACGTTTTCATGGCATCATTTTCCATATTCAGCTCCTGGAACTCTTTTCTGAACTGTTCAATGTTTTCCTTAATCTGAACATTCCAAGCAGCAATCTCGTCTCTCTCAGAAGATAGCAGTGAACTAACATCTAATTCCTTTAGGTTGTCATTTAGCTGTTTGTTTTTATCTTCTTGATTAGAAATTCTAGATTCTAGTTGACTCTTTTCCCCTTCCAGCTTCTTTATTCTTTTTTCTAGTTCCTTTCTCTCCTGCCCTTGTGCTTTATTTGCTTCCTCCAAAGATCTTATTTGTTCTCTGAGTGTTTCATTCTCTTTCATTTCTCCATCCATGTGTGTGTGTGTGTGTGTGTGAGAGAGAGAGAGAGAGAGAGAGAGAGAGAGAGAGAGAGAGAGAGAGAGAGAGAGAGAGAGAGAGAGAGAGAGAGAGAGAGAGAGAGAGAGAGAGAGACTTGCATTAGTCTTAGGCCGCTTTCACACCAACCAAAGTGGCACGTCAGTTGAAAACGAACATCCGGAAATATATGAAACCTTTCACACAGACGTGGCTTGACACGTCCCATGTGCCACACCACTTCTGTGTGAAAGGTTTCATATATTTCCGGATGTTTGCTTTCAATTGGCGTGCCACGCGCCACTTTGGTGTGTTATATTAGTCAATGACTAATATAACATAGCTTTCCACACAACAGTTCACTAAAATGGAATAGTTACTGGTAAAATGTCACGTTGACGAATTAAGCACGTACAGTACATGTTCTGTAAGGCATGGTGGGTGTGGGTTAATATTCATGGCCGCTTGTACATCATAAAATTATCGTGAGTCTGTGTCCAAGAAAATCATAAAAAAAAACTATTATACCATCAATCTAACACATATGTGCAAAGCCATATCTCTGTTGTGGAAACTACATTTGACAGAAGATCGAATTACAAGAACATGACCTCCCATAAAATCCATCATACACCAAGTTGTAATTAGAATGATACAAGTCACGATAGCAACTGAAAAATAGTGTCAGAAGAACTTCACGGCAAATACAAAAAGTTTTTTTTTATCACATGTGAAACTTTTATTGCAACATAAAAATCCTAAAATAAGTCCAGTCTTGGCAAGGATATTTCTAGTATTTTCTGCATACAATTTTCTTTCCCGTAAATACGTCAAACAAATATATATCTATATTTTTTTCCTCCAGCACAATATTCCAAGCCCCAACAAATTATTTACAAAGCATTTCATGCAACATGCATTCAGCGTTAATGCCTATGTCCACCGAGTAAAATGTCAAATCAGTCAATACGCAATCCCCATTCAACTTGAAATTCATGTAATATACCCAACCTCCTAGAGAAAGCTTAATCCACACTTTGAAAGGCATAAAGAAAGCAAAACATGCTCAAATTTTGTACCCTCGACCAAGCCCCATCAGAAAAATGAAACCGATAGCATTGTGTGCCGTTTTCATACAGTATCCTTAGATAAAATTATTTTCTTTATTCTTTTGGCAAACAACATACACACGCCTATTTTTAATAATTTAGTCTTTGCTCTCATCAGTGAACTAGTGATTCCATTATTACACTATTTTAAATGTCCGTGTTTTTTTGTTGCAGTTTTCGGCAATTTTTCTTCATATAACACATTCCCAACACAAAGACAATCATTCATATTCATTCACATTCAAGTGCTTGTATACAAAAAACTAATGAATACAGTAATAGAGGCCACTACAAGTAACATAAAAGGACAAGCTAAAGGCAAATACAATTAGACATAAACGTGTTCAAACACTGGAAATCTAAACACGTGTCCCAGTATGTTCAATGAGATTATTTCCATAAATAAAAAGCAGTTCATTAACGGATACAGTGTCAAAGATGTGTCATACTATAGCTGGACAAATCTATACTACAACCACATCAAACTTCTTATTTTCATATATAATTTTTTTAGGAGGTTATTTGCAAAAGAAAACGATCATAAAAAAATCAATCTTTTATTTATATACGACTACATGGAACCAAATCATGAAATCTATAAGCTTCCAGCAGACAATATTGATAAAAACAGAAAATCTGCATGGGAACAAATAAAAAAAAAAAAATCCAGTTTTAACATTTCTCTGTAACAAACCTAAAATACAGTAAAATTCATGGTGTTAGCCATGTGTGAAGGGACCTTTTGTACTTGAGGGCAAAGCCCTACAGGTCGAATTAAATATAAAGAGTATACTGTATTGTGTTTTGTAACCATTTTCAAACACTAAAAGCGTAGTTAAAAAAAAAAAAAAAAAAAAAAAAAAAAAAAAAAAAAAAAAGAAAAAAAAAAAGTTACCCATGTGTGAAAGGGGCGATTTGTACTATAGGGCGAAACCCTACAGGATGAATTAAAAATGAGTACATTTTGGAACTCCAAAAAGTGTAATTAATGGAAAAAAAAAATAACTATAAACAATTTTCTAAGACCTGGGTGACATTAAAATTCTGAAGCACAATACCACAAAGGAATGACTTAAAATTTTTTTTTTTTAATCTACTACTGGGTGGTGAATGAAAGGCAGTATCTCCCTCTCTTGGCTTTCTTTTAAAAGAGGAATGTGTTACTGAGGTAATAAACTTCATTGTGAAGTTATTTTGGCAGACTATTATAAATATGGATAATGCTACATATTACAGGTCACTGACATACTCTACTAAGCCACTGTATAAAAATGCAAGCCCGGTTCACAGAGCTGGGAATGATGCTGCAAGTCTGAAGAGCAACTCATTTAAGATACACAGAACTGCGTCTTCACCAAAATAGTTCAACACAGCATAATCACAATCTGAGAAATATGCAAAAAATTGGGACACTTCACACCGACGGAAATACTGTCAAGACATGCAATGCAGCAAAACTGCCAACTCTGAGAACCACGTTGGTACTGGGAAGTAAACAGACTTTTATAACAATTTTGCATATCGTTCTCCACATCACGATATACAAATTGTAAGTTAATGCAACTGAATTACTAACGGTAGTTACACTCATTATAAATTTATATTAGGCCAATAAAAACTGAGGCTGGGTTACAAACACGTCTGACAAAAAATGATCACAAAGAATGAATAAATACCGGTATGACATGCTATGAAGAAAGAAGTGAAATCTAGTACCAGAATAGTGAGATTGTTGTATGGGGTCATCACCTACTTCCCTTTAGTTAATTACAAAATATAAATATGGCAGAAATACTAGTTACCTGGTTTTACTCCTCTTAATGCATGTGTTACTTTTAATAAATTTGGTAAGAAAAAATCTATGCAAGACAGTAATTCCTTGTAAAATAAGCACCATCAAATTGAACTGCTGATCACATTTAAATTAGAAACAGAAGAAACTAATACAGTTCACCGAAAACTGCATTAAACAAACGCAACAAATATCTGTAAAAATTTACATCAAATAAAAAAAAAATATTAAAAGCAGTTGTTTCATAATTCTTAGTAATTGTTTTCTTTTGATTTTTGTGTAAGAAGTCAGAGTTGATATAATCTTCAAATTGAAATAGACTATATTCAATAAAAGAACAATTTAACATCAATGAAGACCGACAAAGTGAATCCAATATTTTCTCTCCTGGATATAGGTACTACATTACTGCAAAGGAACAAAATCATAAGAAATAAAACTACTACCAAGTAATTAGGATGATGTCTGAATTTCCTCGTAACAATGATATTTTTTTTTTTGCCTAGCAGTCAATTGACAATGAAAGTTAATGACATGAGCAAAATACCAATTTTTAACAATACTTCCTATAACATCTACAGAGTAATAAGGCATACATGAGGTCAGCAAGTATTATGTGAACTGTAAAAATACTTCATAAAAATTCTTCTATAAAGACTGGAATCTCAAAAATATATGACGTACCACAACCGAGGTGAAGTAAGGGATTTAACCGTTATAAAATAAAACTATTTTGATATGCAGAGCCAGCCATCAATTTCATGGTGCTGAGGAGTGTCCATTGCTACCCAAGGAAAATTGGTAATGACTAAAAATGAAAAGAAATGCGATGCCAATGGAGAATACAATACATAAATAACCAACCCTGAAGTAAGAGAAACTTTACTGGCATGATAAAATCATAATGTGCTCCCTTTCACAATACATTATTACCATCTACATCGACCAAAAACTAATACCCTGCTAAATTGGTGCTCTAGACGTACTAGTGGCTCAACAACAATAACTGTCCTACTGTTCAATTACTACATAAAAACGAATGTACCAATATGTATGTTCCAAGCATATGGAAACCTATTCTCAATATTATCAGATGACAATAAAATCTTCAAGACTCATGAAAAGGGGACAAATATAAACAACAGAAAAGTGCTAGCCTACAATGTGCAAAATACTGCTGTACAAAATCAAAAAGGACACCATAGAGACAAAGCCTGTCAATATTTCTCTTTCACTATCTTGTTCTGTACAGAACATATTACAAAATGTTGTGTTTATGAGATACACATTTTGTATTCATATATTCACTGCAATAACAGTTCTAGTATGACGAAAGGCTCCGTATCTCTGTTGCCTGGGATGACTTTGTAAATGAATATGACTAGACTACAAGACGAGCTAAGTTAAGAATGAGCCAGGCTATCTCAAGAAATATTAATTTCAAGCAAAAACCTATCTGCACGTCGAAAAAAACAATGCAGATGGATACAAATTTTCCAAGATTTCAGCAATGATGTTGGCAACTTTTTTACCAACAGCAGCAAATAAACAAATCCCAGGACACATACTTAACAACACTCGTCACAACCCTGTTTCCGGAAGAGGGTGAGGCAAATACTAATTACTTTAGCAAAATATGAGTACAATATTTTTTGACTGTCCAACAGAAAAAGAAAATTCTGTTAATATCATACTACATTTGTAAGTCAATAAGATAAGCGTGATAGAGGGAGAAAGATTTTTAAAGTGAACACATAGATCTTATGACTATATACATGAACAATTCAGAATAAAGGAGTAACAACATTGTTCGAGAATCAGATAGTCAAAAAGTAATGCACCATACCCAAAGGGCACTACTAGCAATGGTGATGATTAAGGGAGGAGTCGGTATTGGGCAGAACAAGTAATATCCAATTAAAAAAATTAATAAATAAAAAATTAGCCAATCACCAATAACTTATGTTTAAGCAAGTCATTATGATATCAAATGAATTCTACCTCAACTTGTCCAATGTAAATTCTGTAACTGTATATGCAAGTGCTCAATTCTACTTCAGTATGTTCCTCTCCAAAATTCAACACCGAAAATTCGTTACTCTTACTGCCACCCATAGTAATTTGGTCACTGATAATGTAAACATGCCTTAAAAGTATTTTTTCTTTTGTCGACCAGTGCTTATACAACCATAACAATGTTAATAATTACAATTAAATATCAAAACTACATGCTATGCTACTGTATTTGATACTTGTAGCATTCACTTAGGGACAACAACTACTTTTTTAACCGAAGTGAAACATGACATAACGTTTAATCATCATTCCTTGTTGCGCTTCATTTCCAACTTTCTAATTCTAAACATTTTGTAATAATGACAACTCAAGAATGAAACCTACAAAGTACAACAAATACATGATGAATACCATTAATAACCTGACCAATTGTGAAGGAAAAAAGAGCTTGCAGTTATAAAGGTTGTAAAGGGACAAACTGTTGACAAAATGAATACAATAACAAGAATAATATATAGTATTTAATTAGCGTCAATGCTTTCTGTAACTTGAAAATTGAAGATTATATTATCATATTACAAATATGAGAATATTTGTAATATTCTCATATTACAATGGAAAAAATAACTAGCTGAGAAGAGAAAACATGACTATTCATAACACAGCTGGATATTTCAAAAAGAAAACTAGATTCCTCGTACGTCTGTAGCAAAAATAACTAGGTCAAGTGTTAAAAAGCACCGTCTGGAAAGATTCTTGCTTAGCTGAAGACATGATGATAATGATGATGATGATACTAATAACAATAATAACTATGATTATAATAATAGTAATAATAAAAAATTATTTTCATATTTAGTTCATTACCCCCAAAAATATAATACAAAAAGGGTAACTTAGTTAGGAATACACCTCAGATGGAAATTGTAATCAAATGATTCTAGATAGCATCCCAATGAAAATATCCCAACCCCAATCTATCCTCTAGGCAAGAAAACACCAGCTATGTGTGAGTGCCACAAGAGAACATCATAATCTATATTATTACTCTGTACATACTGTGGAAGATTATTATTACCAGAGTACATAATACCTAATAGCTTTGCTTTGTACTGTACTGACAATATGTATACAAAAAAGGACAGAAATAGGATACTCTATAGCTATGGTCACTGGCAGTAATAGGGTCACATGTATAAATGAATATTGTGCGAGACATCATTCCCATTTGTGGAATGCTGCGTGTACGTGTGCACATTGCTATACTTGGAGACAATAATGATCATAAAAAAAAAATCCATAACAGTTGAGCATGATGGAATATGTGGCAGTGATAAGTTTTTTAAAGCAAGCAGTAGGAATCATGTCAAATGAAAGAGGGCTAAAATAACATTATCTTCACAGTTGATTAAAAATAATTAAAAAATTCCTGTTGTACAGTAAAGACTACAGTACTCCTAAAAGAAATTAATACAGACTTGTTATATGAAATCATACCAATAACACATACTGTACAGCATTATAAATATCTCTCACATTTAAAACATGGACATATCCCTACTGCTTAACTTTACAAACAGTCGGCAGTCTTTGGCAACAAGTTACAATACATGTGAATAATGATGTCTATGTGATACACACAGACTAATAGCTATTACATACACGTTTATCATTTACAATGCGAAGCCTAAACGTAACATTATGCTGGCCACTCGGTCTCACATTCTAACATGAGAAAGCTCTACCACATTCAGATTAATCCACAATGGAAATAAAATTAAAAAAAAATCGATGGATGTCAACTCATCTTTCAGAAACTGCAACACACTCAGTCACATACAAACACAAGTCTAGTAAACACACAGTTCACCAGATAAATATAACCATTAAAACAAACACAACTTATATACATGACTAAACAATAGTAAAATAACCTGTTTCAACGTGGTTGCTATGGGTTCCCTTTTAACCATCTCCACAATGCACTGAATTAATAATGTCACTGACAAGCACACCTTGAAATTTCATAAATAAATCACAGGTGAGCGTAGACAGGTAATTTTGAAAGAGATGTGTGAATAAACTGTTAATAATCTATCTAAAAGCAGCTCCTGGCATCTGCTTCAGATACATAACACACTAAAATTTTTCTTAAGATAAATTAGAAATGTATCTTAATTCCCCGTTACCTTCCTTCCCATGCAACCATATCACAAAATTAAAGTTGAGGCAGTGGAAGTGAGGTGGCAGTACACCACATCCCATAATTCTGTTTCGCATACATGATACATAGTTATATAATGATTCACTCTTGGCAGTGTATATTGAACACATTGTTAATGAAGATATGCAGTCCATACCATTGAATCCTGTAACTTAAGAGAAGAGTTTTAACGGCTGCCGAGGGACACCAATGGAAAACAGAAAGTCCTCAGGCATATTTCCTTAAAGTAACTAACAATACATTAGTATTTCTTGACTTAAGAGGAACTAGGACTGTCCCATTCTATGAGGTATTGAACTTTATTTTCTACGGTAACTCTCTTTGCCAGTACGTGGAATTTCTCCCCATTGGCAATTCTATTGGCAGCTCCAAAATAATTATTCACTGTTGACTTAAGATCACTAAACGAAAAATTAGATTCACCTACTCTGGAATCCTCACCTCCATCACTACACTCATCCATTTTAGTGGCTGAGTTCAGTCTCCCACTCAGGGCATAATCAACACAATTCTTTATACTGTTTGTACCATTCAGCCTGATTCCGCCATTTATGCCATTCACATTTATAGAACCATTCTGAATTAGGAACATTATTTTTGCCTTGTCGAATTTTTTACGGAAACGTCTCCTCTTCACTTCACCGTTTTTACCAATGCGGATGTCACTCTCGTTCAACTTTCTCTTCAAAGGTCTGATTACGGGCATTCCGTAACTGAGAGAATCCAAATTCAGGAAGGGATTGTTACGACCCTCAAAGTCCGATGGCGGAGGGATAAAAGAATCCAGGGTTCCGTGAGATGAGGTTTCATCGCCACTGGTGTCTCCAGGGGTGACAGAATTGGGTGTAAATGTACCCAGGCCAGATTTACTGACTGGACGTATACATTTTCCTTGCTGGCGGAATAAAGAAATGGTTAGATTTAATCAAGACTATTAGTCTCCTTAAAGGTATATACTACAACACTATCATATCCATAAGGGCTGAGGTTTTCCTAAACAGCTACTCTGATTACTAAAGTGCATCAATTATGTTTATTAAGGCATGTGATACTAAAAATTTCTTACTGAAAACATGAAAAACACACTTTTGAAAGTTTCAGTGGAATATTTTTCATGGTATAATACTGATTCACTTATCTACAGAACTTAAATGATAAAAGTATTGTAAGAAAAAGCTTAATAAAATATGATATTAATGTGCAGTCCAAGCCTGGCCTGAGCACAATTCAGTATCATGGGAATTAACATTTTGTTTTTGGTATTCCTTGAGCTGCCTGGATGAACAGCCTCAAATACTTAAGAACGGCCACTGCCAATCCCAGGCATTTCCACAGAGCACTCAAGGAATATATGTTGAGTTGGTGGCATATGTGGTTGTGCGTAGTACAGACTTCCAATATGCTTCTTGGGTTGCTCTCTATGTATACGGTTAGAAGGAATCTTCCAAACGTGACCGCGGGGGAGTAATTTCTCAAGTCCCGGTCGGGGTAAAAATTATTCATGTTTTCGGTAATGTGCTTATTTGATTATTGTTGGTCTCGAATGAGATTGGGAGTTGAATTAAATGCAAAAACAAAGCCAAAAGTGAGGTTGGGGGAAACTGAAATAAGAATATAGTGACATTCAGATATAATGCATTCATCCCTAGTATAGCAGATAAAAGCTGTAAGGTGTGTTTCCCCTTTAAGACCTTCTGTGGTGTAGTTGGTAGTGCCTTGGCATAGTAACTATATGTCCTAGGTTCAAGTCCTGTTGGAGTAAAAATTATTCATGTTTTCACATATGGTAATGTGCTTATATATATATATATATATATATATATATATATATATATATATATATATATATATATATATATATATATATATATATATATATATATATATATATATATATATATATATATATATATATAACAAACCACCCCACAAACACTATTTACAAGCAAAATTTTGCATCGCCCCCAAACAAGCATACAAATGCACATCCAGCCAGGTAACTACGATTCTGCTTGCCCGGGTGACCACATGGTTACTCTCAGTTCTCCACTGGTGCCAGCTCCATTCGTTCGTGCTCTGATTGTAGTTTGTTCGTTTTTCTTTCTTTGTACTTTTCCATTGTTTTGCCTTTTCTTTAAGCTAGCCTTCATTATGCCTTCTGAGAAAGTGAAGCGCATAACAGTGGAAACGAAGAATTTAAAATCTCTCACTATAATCTGTATACTCGTTTTCGTTCCAAAGGTGGGGTCTGTGCATACTGAAACATTAACACTCCTACTGCGAGGCTCATGGACCTTGAATCTTCTGACTATGATGTTCTCTGGCTAAAAGTCTCTCTCTCCACTACCATTATCTTCCTTTGCTTCTGCTACTGTTCTTCAAACTCCACCGAGTTTGTGTCTATCTTTGAATATCTGTCCTCGTGCCATGAGTCCTTACTATCTTCTCACCCACATGCCGAAGTTCTCTACATTGGAGACTTCAATGTACACCACAGTGAGTGGCTTCATTCTTCTCACATAGATGTGGGAGGAAGCGAGCCCTTGCTTTCTCTATTACTCATGATCTGGAGCAAATTATCAAACATCCTACTCATGTTCTTGATTGTCACGAACATGCTGCAAACACTCTAGATCTATTTTTTACTTCTAACCCCTCAAACTACTCTTATTCTGTGCTTTCCCATCTTGATAAATCTAACCACTCTATGATCTCAGTCTCATCCATATTCGCTCCCCCACCACCAATCCCTCCTACTCAGCGTCGCCTTTGGCACTTTAAGTGTACCCAACATGAAAATTTGCGTAACTTTCTCTTGACTTCCCATGGGACGACTACTGCTTTCGGTCCCACAACCCTGATCAGGTAGCTCTAAAAGTTGCCGAGATCATGACCGCGGGAATGGAGGCGTACATCCCCTCTTCTACAAAAACTTTCTCTCCCCCTAAACCTTAGTTTGACTGTGCCTGCTCCATGGCTATCCAGGATAGGAATCGAGCTCACCGACCTTACCAAGCCTCTCCTTCCAATTTAACCCGCTCTGCTTTTATTATAGCTAGGAATTGCAGTACTGCTCAGATTCGAAGGTCTAAGGCTTCCTTTATAAGAAGGAATGTTGATGATCTTAACTCCTCTCCCACTGACAAATGCTTCTGGTCCTTAGCCAAAAACTTCTGTAACTCAAGCTTGCCCCCTCTCATTTGTTCTGATGGTTCTATAGCTTGCTCTCCCACTGACAAAGCCACTATCTTTGGCTCTCATTTTTCTGCCAACTCTTCTATCAACGATTCCAGTGCACCTGTTCCTCAGTCTTTACCCTTCTCTAACCCTATGCCCTCCCTTATCCTTTCTTCACGTAAAGTTCAAAAGGTTCTTGGTTCGCTAAAGACGAACAAGGAATCTGGTCCCGATGGTATCCCTGCAAGGTTCCTTAAGAAGTTTGCAGATGAAATGGCTCCCGTGCTTTGCCGTCTTTTTTGCCTCATTCTGTCAACCAGTATCTATCCTTCACCTTGGAAGCATGCCCTAGTTCAACCTGTTCCTAAGAAGGGTGACCGCTCTATTCCTTCTAACTACCGACCTATTGCCCTAACCTCCTCTATTGCTAAAGTTTTCGAAACTGCACAATTCTCACTTCTTGAAACGCTTTGAATCTAACTCACTTATTTTCGATCACCAGTACGGCTTCCGCAAGGCAAGATCCAATGGTGATTTCCTGTCCTATCTTACTCGTGTATGGTCATCTTCTCTGAGGAACTATGGGGAATATTTAGTCGTTGCCCTTAATATCTCTAAGGCTTTTAACAGTCTGGCACAAGGCTCTGTTGGCCAAACTCCCTGCCTATGGCTTTACCCCTTCTTTCTGTTCTCTGATTTCCAGTTTTCTTACTGACCGTTTTATATCTGTAGTTGTTGATGGCGCGACATCTAGCCCTTTCTCTGTTACATAGTGGTGTTCCACAGGGCTCTGTTCTTTCACCAACTCTGTTCCTTCTCTTCATCAATGATCTTCTACAATCCCCATCTTCCACTCTTCTTCATGCCTTTGCTGATGACTCTACCCTTCACTTCTTTTCCTTTGCCTTTTCTTCACAACCTTCATCTGCTACTCATAATCAATCTCGTATCACTCTTTCTTCTACTCTTAACTCCGATTTGCAGAGAGTATCTGAGTGGGGCATAAAAAATTTAGTTAAATTCAATGCCTCCAAGACACAGTTTCTGGCTATCTCTTTATCTTCTTCTCCTCCTGATAACCCTATTGTCTTCGAACCTAATGAAATTTACCCTCTTAACTCTATCAACATATTAGGAATCCATATAGCCTCTAACTTGTCTGGAGGAATCACATAATCCAAATTTCTAAATCTTCATCCAAAAAATTGAGGGTTTTGTTTCGTTTTTGTCATTACTTTTCCTCTTTGCAGTTACTTAAAATTTACAAAGGTCTTATCCGTCCCTGCTTAGAATACTGCTCACACATCTGGGGTGCTTCTTCCTTTACTTATCTTCTTGATAGGGTTGAATCTAAGGCAGTCTGTCTCATTAATGATCCTTCTCTTACTTCTAAACTGGATTCTCTCTCTCTTTGCCGTAAGGTATCTTCTCTTTCGCTTGTCTATCGCTACTACTTCCATCACTGCTCAGATGAGTTGGCGAGTTGCATCCCTCCCCCACTGCCGAGGCCGCGTAACACTCGCCAAGCGGCCTCATCTCACAGGTACTGTGTGGAGATTAGTAGCTCGCGGATTGGTCGGTGCAGCAACTGCTTCTTCCCATCTACCTCCAAACTCTGGAACTCTCTTCCTCCTTCTGTCTTTCCTAATTCTTATGACCTTTCATTCTTCAAAAAGCAGATCTATCGTCATCCCAGAGCCTAGTCCTCCAAATCTCTGGGTCCTCTGTACATTGAGTTTTTTTTTTTTGTCGTTTTCCTTTGTGTGACATTGCCTCATATCTGCCTTGTCCTTAACCTTTTTCTTTTCCTTATTCTTGGTATTTTCTCATGCCCGGGACTTTATTGATGAGGGCAGTTTCTGCCTGTCCCGGTGTCACACTCATATATATATATATATATATATATATATATATATATATATATATATTTTTATATATATATATATATATATATATATATATATATATATATATATATATATATATATTAAAAAAAAAAAATCTAAGCATGAAAATGGTGTTCGTGTTTCCGATCTCGAAAAATCAACCATCTGTACTATTTTAAAGAATAAAAAGATCTATAAGGCAGCTTACGTGGCTAACGGAGTGACTATATTAATAGAGAATAGGACACACTTGATTGAAGAGGTAGAAAACTTATTGTTGGTTTAGATAAATGAAAAAAAGCTGGTTGCAGATAGTGTTAGTGAGGCCATAACATGCACTAAGGCTTTACAAATACACCATGATTTAGTAGCAAAGACTCTGAGTTCTAGTGGCGCTAAAATTGATGAATTTAAAGCCTGCAGAGGTTGGTTTGAAAAATTTCGTTGACGAACTGGGATACATAGCATTGTTAGGCGGCTGGTTCCAACCAAAACGCAGCGGATGAGTACATACAGGAATTGCAAATTTATCGAGAGTGTAAGGTTACGTCCCATAACAAATATTTAACTGTGATGAAGCAGGACTGTTTTGGAAGAAAATGCCTAAAAGAGCCTATATAGCCCTAGAGGAGAAGTAGCAGCCTTGCCACAAACCAATGAAAAACAGGTTTACACTTTTATTGGGCGCTAATGCTAGTGGGGACTGTAAGATATAGCCTTTTACTTTACCACTCTGAAAATCCGCACGTTTTCAAATGCAATAATGTGTTGAAAGCTAGGCTTCCAGTAATGTGAAGGTCAAATCCAAGGCCTGGGTCACGCGGATTTTATTCATAGAGGTTCACTGAAGTGTATGTGCCAGCTGTGACAAAATATCTTGAGGATAAAGGTTTGCCCCTTAAAGTATCTCCTCATAATCGATACTGTTCCTGAACTTTCTCCAGGTGTGGAAAAAGACTTTGCTCTACAATAAACTTCATAAAATTCAAATTTCTGTCTCCCAACACAATTCATCTCCTCCAGCCCATGGACCAGAAGGTAATTTCCAATTTTAAGAAGCTGTATACTAAGGGTCTTTTGGTCAGGTGTTTCCAGGTCACCAACGACACGGATTTGATATATCGTGATTTCTGGAAAGACCACTTCAACATCCTCCACTGCATTGGCCTAACTGACAAGGCATGGAAGGAGGTCTCATATGGCACGTTGAATTCCTCCCAAAGGAAACGTTGGCCAGCTTGTGTGGTTGAAAGAGACTTTGAAGGCTTCAAGCAGGAAGTAGCTATACAAATTGTGAATGAAATTGTAGCCAAGGGCAAAAGTTTGGATTTGGAGGTCAATGAGGAAGCCAAGAACTCACCACCAAAGAATTGATAGAGTTGCAACGTGAACAGGTGAAGACTCTCCAAGAGAAACAATCATCGGAGAAGGTAAAGGTGTCAAGTGAAAAATTTAGATATTTTTAGCAAATGGAGTGAGGTACAGGCTTTTATTGATGATCATTACCCAGACAAAACTGTGGGCAACAGAGTAGTGAACATGGTAAATGACAATGCGATGTTCTATTATAGAAAAATTTACCAGCAAAGAAAGACAAAGTTTCTCTGGATAGTTTTCTTGTGCCACTAATCAGACAACCACCTTCCAAAAGAGAACATAGAGAAAACACCAAAAATACCGCCTGTATCTGAAGAGTTCCCTACCATTTTTATGGGGGGGGGGACTCTCCTTCAAAAAAGAAGTCCTCCTCCTCCACCACCATCCATTTGCGCCAGCAACAATCATCCACAAAGGTAAATACAGTACTGTACCATGTTTTATTTTAGTGGAGTAGAATTCCTTTCTAATATTAATGTAATTTTCCTTTTACAGGTGAAATAGTGTTTTTCATTTTTTATACTAATTAAAAATATATTAAAATGTATATTTATGGTGATGAGGAACGGATTAATTGAAATTACATGCATTTCAATGGGAAAAATTGTCTCACACCACGAACAGTGTTTAGGAACAGATTAAAATATATATATATATATATATATATATATATATATATATATATATATATATATATATATATATATATATATATATATATAATAAAAGAAGCGTGTGGTAGCATGGAATATCGAAACTTAATTGTATTTTTATATCAGAGTATTCAAAATATCCTTTCCGATAATGCCACAATAATTTATGACGAATTATACATACCTGATTCAAAGCTTCCTTTAGTAGTTTCTGAGCTCGTTTTTGATTTAGGTCCCTCAAGTCATCAACAGACTTGAGGCTTTGTGGGTCTTTTGGCGGCCGACCTCTCTTCCTCTTGTTTGGAATATTTGATCCAAGAGTGCTGCATTCCTTTACTGAGCCAACTTCTTCTATCATTTTCTTTGCCTAGTGAAAATATTTCAGTTAGCAATGCTAATATTTACACCCAAACTTCTGTAGAAACTATATTACATTTCAATAAGGCAATTAACCCTGTATGTCATGAAACTTAAAGCCCGCATGCATCCATGTTATTGGTGAGAGCGTAGCCTAATGGTAACTGGGTAAAAATTTTGGGAACAAATCCCAAAAAGAAGAAAAACAACAAATGAGAAAAATAGGATGAATTGCGCATTTCTGGTGTTTGAAAGTAGTCACATTCAAGTTGCATGCACTTTGGAAGTCACAGTATAACAAAAGGAATGGATATTTTGCCTGTTCATAAATGCAGGGCAACGTAACTTACACCTATTCAGTAGTAAAATATTTTCTGGTACTGAAAATATATATAATGAATAGGGTAGGTATGTGAATAAAATAGGTCAAAGAGTTCATGGCAAGAAATTTCGTACAAGAAAGATAGAACTATACAATTTTTTCAACATATTTAACACACCATTGTCTGTGTGCAAGTTTGTTTGTGAATCATAAATACAAATTACCGTATGTCTGCATGCAAAAATTTATGGTCACTATATTCAAAACAAACTACAGGTTTCTCTCTTTAATCTACAATTCTCAAAGATCCTTTATAACTGCTATGTTTGTAACTTGAATCTCATATACACCTAATGATAAACTTTCCAGATAAATATACATAAAACAGAGTTTACACACAAAGAGAGCACAGGTTTGCAATTTCTACTTCCAAAATTTCTTTTATAGACATAAAATAGATGAGGTGAAGATTGGCAGAATATGGTAATGCTCACTACTGCCTCAGTTCTGTTGGTACAATGGCAACCTTGCTAGCATTAGTGACATGTTGTATCATACCTTACAGTCTGGATATAAGCTCTATGAAATAAAAACAAAATTCACACTTTCACAGTGCGTCATCACAACAATGCCAGACATTCTTGGGAATTAGGAGGCTTTATACTCTCTTTCAGGCTGTTTAATACACCAATATCTAAATGTTCAGCTATCGGTGCTTAAAACAGAAGTAATTATTACTCTATATGCAAAAAATCTCACATGCATAGTGAGGGCAGAGTTCTAGTGATCCCTAATCCTGAATTTGTTTTGATGGCATAAAGAAACTGACAGATGAACTGAAGATTGGAAATGTTTGCCAAAACCCTCTGCTACCTTATTTCTGTAGGTATCATGGCCACTGCTAGTTCCAGCGAAATGTGCATATCTCATAATTTGGCAACAAGCAATGAGAAAATGCAACAAAAGGAATATGAAACCCCATGCTTTCACAGTGCTCTATTACACATGCATTTTGCAAATTACGAGTCTACTCCACCACAACCATTTAAGCAATACTCTGGTTCCCAAACCTTAATATGGTATGATTCAATATTTGGCCTTGCTACTGCAAAGAAAGAGTAAGTTACGAATACCACACTAAATATAATCATGTTACTTTTTGCACACCTTTCACTCATGTCAAAACATCTCCATACTGCTTCTTTCTCAACCTAAGAATGGTATAATCTTTTTCAAATGTCTCTCATCATCCTTATCTCAAATTTCATCCTAAGGTAACTTCCTCCACAAATCTTTATCTGCCATTAACCTATAAAGCTTTGCCAACAATATTATCACATACTTAAGGCACTTGAAAACTTCCAGACCTTTACCTCTGCTTCCCATCATGCACTCTTTTTTAAATAAATATACTAGCCAGCTAATTACTCTCTTAGGCTTCCATATACGGCTAATACATTTTAAATCCACCTTTTCGTCAAAGTGAACTTTCTTGTCAACTCACACCTCTCAAGCCTTAGAGAAACTGAATAATACTCTCTTGAGTATACTCTAACAATACATCTAGGCAAGATACAGAGGGAGAACTGCAATGTAGAAATGCATGCAATGAAGTGAAATGATATTCTGCTGCGAGGAGAAGGCATATTTATAGGGACAGTAAAGCATGAAAAGTCATTCTCAAGTCAACTTGGTTGCAAAACGCATTTTATCAGGATCCACAGACAAAGACACATAACAATGAAAATCCTGTGCCTTAATATGCAACTTGTTCTAAATAGCACTCTGGCAAGAGTTGCCTAGGAAATTAAAAAACTTTTATAGTTAAATACTTATTTATTATATTTCAGCTAGAAAGTCAGGCACTGAAACCCAAGGACTACTGGGATTTCAGTAACCTTAAAACAATGAAATAGGAATATATACATAATAATATGCAGTAAAACAGTTGGCATGTAGAAAAACATAAAAAAACTCCTACTACCATGCACATGAAGGACAAGAGGTAGAGTGAGATGCACATAAAACAAGTACTGACAATGACAAACACATCAAGGGGACTGATATAACATGCAATAAAAACTGCACAAAAGTTACAGTATTCCCAACAGAGCAATGAAGTACGCAATCAATTTATAAGTTTCATGAATTTAAGTATAATAATCGGGTGCTTTGTAGTTTCATGAGGTCCCTATGAATAATACTAGCTGATTCTCAAATCATCTAGCATAAGTCATCAGTAATGTATGCTTGATTCCATATTGCCTCTATCAGAGAGAGAATAGTGTATGTAAAAAATGCAATGTTCCCACCACCTACCTTCTTATCTTCCATGAGAATATCTAGTTCTCGCTTCCGTTTTCTTCTTCCATTACTGCTTCTGGGGCTGTCATCATCTTCATCAGGATCCTGGTCAACCGTATTTGGCGAGAGAGCTCTTTTCTTAGCAGGACTAAATCGGTTTAAAGCTTCGTCAAGCTCATCTTGCTTATCTTCAGTTAATTTGTAACGTCTTGGAATTGGTGGACTGAAAACAGATATTAAAATAAGGATTGACAAAAGTAGTTATAAAAGTACACAAGTAAAAATCAATTATATAAATAAAAGAATAACTAATGTCAAAAATGTGAGTGCAAAATTTACAGTGCCATAAGAGCAACTTATCAAATTCTCTTTTTATGAAAAAGAGCAAATGTAAAAGGGCACACTTTTCTCAGTACCCGTCTACCCTGCAGGGTTACTAGTTCCTGGGTGTAATATATTTCATAGAATCTTTAGAAATTGAAGCCACAGACAGCAAAGAGGAATTTGTAATATTCTTCTAATCAATTAAAGCTATTATATATATATATATATATATATATATATATATATATATATATATATATATATATATATATATATATAAACACACACACAACAACAACTCCTCCTCCTCTTGGTACCTGTCTGCATTTCGGGGTTTTTTGTTCCTAAGAATAATATGTTTTATAGAATCTTCAGTAATTGGACCCACAGACGGTAAAGTGATGGCTGGTACTGGAGGAGGTACCCTTGTTCTCAAACCCCATATACTGGCTTTCTTCTTAATTTCTCGGCCACACTTGAATCTGCAATATAATGAAACAATTTCAAAACTGGCTAATACTGTGGAACACAACAACCTGAAGGGACATAAGAAAAAAAAAGTGATAAACTGATAACTGTTTAGAAACACCGAAAATATAAGATGTTGAAATTTACTAATGCATTACTCGCGGAAGTTAGTAAATATTTCCTACACACTGAGCCCCTTGAGGAAAAAATTTCATATAAATGAATATCTACTAGGATTCTAACAATAACCCATCAAAACAGTGGAAAACAATGATAAAAAAGAAAATTATTGCCAAACAATGAGGAAAAAAAACTCTTATTTAGTAATATAAGAATACAAACAATAAAAACAAAACTAACAGAGCCAATAACTATTTTTACCTGGCTATACAATTGACCAAAAGCACATTCACCTCAAACCAATCACTCACATCATTCCCATATCACATACACACACTTTAGTTTACATACAAACTTTCCATTTTCAAGAAACTTCACATTCCATACAACTGCAACACACAACACCACCTCTCTATTAGCTGTTATACGATTTACCAGTGTGACAGTACTGTACTTCTAACACATATGACTTACATCAAACACTTCATATACACAGCCACTTCCTCTCCTGAACCCATTTTGTTCCTTCCACTTCTCTTAATCAACACTTTTATACACTACCGACTATACTCAACTGATCCATAAAACAAAATTCCTTATACTGACAGCTCTTTGGAGAAGTTTTTACTAATCAAAATAGGATGCATTGAAAGCACATACTATTCATTAAATCTCCAGCATGTTTTATATTTAGGTTTTTCTCCCATATGTCCTCCTTCACACATTTCATTTATTTCGCCTCCATATCTCATCATTTTGCACTCATTTTCCTTACATCCTCACAGGTTAAAAATGCAAATGGTTTCTAATCTTCAGTTGCCCACAGTCACTTATTCAAGAATATTTTTAATGAGATAAAAAAAAAAAGAGAAAAAACAGTCCATACCTTGGTCGATTGCCATCTAATACTCGTAAAACTTCGTGTTTTCTTTCACTGACCCGCATATTTTGAAGCTGTAACAATAGAGAAAAATAAATTATGTTATGAAGTGTGAAATAACAATCCATTAGTTTAATATCTCTGAAATTTGGAACGTGCTAGTAATGACTTATGTGTGTGGGGAAAGAGAAAGAAATAAATATCACAAATGCCCCATACTATTTAGGGAACCCAAATGAAATTGTAATAAACATTTTGGTAACTAGGGTACTTAAACTTATCGTAATGTAAGCATCTAACAAAGACATTAAAATATAATAAAAAGCTCAGTGTGCACCTTTTACAAGGAGAGTTTTATATCATATGGCTAACGAAAGTAAAACATCAAACAAATATCAGATAACAATACCTACCCCAAGAGGCGCTTGTAAAATTTCCCAGTTATCATTGATCCATGAAGTAATTGTGTCTTCATATTCAAAGTATGTTTTAGAGTCTTGTAAAGTTAAATTAAATATCGACAAATGCACTATATCTACCCATTTTACATCTAATCTGTGGAGGAATTCTGTGCCCTCATTACACAATGCACACACAAACACATAAAACCTGCAAAGAGAGAAGATTGTATTAACAAAACAATATGTAATATGAATTGAGGCATATGAATAAATAAGTATTTCAATCCATTTAAAGCAGTTGTTAACATTTGAAAAAAAAGCAGGAAATAAAATTTTACTCGAAAAAAAAAAAAAAAACTTACATAACGATATCAGTATATGAAATAGAGCCAAGAATGCCATAAACCTTGATATAAAAATATTAAAATATAATGGTAATGGAATAGATTCCTGGTGGGTGTACAGTATTTCTACAAAGGTCTAGCACAGAACACTATCAACAATGATTCAACATAAAATGAAAAATGAAGAGAAACCAAAGTCACTGAGAAAATGACATCATTAACACCTTTCAACTCACACACTACCATACAGTTGCGAGCTAACTTGAGACAATGTCACCTGGCAGTATTTAGTCTATTCAGTCAGAAGTAAAACATTATATAAACTACAAGGGTTCAATATATGGTACACAAACATATATTTGTGTAGGTCAAATAGAAATACAGTGACTGCTGTAGTACTCATATACTAATTATACTATTAATAATAATAATAAAACTGTTCTCATAATATGCACATCATTATTCTTATTTATAATTTTTTATGGGTTTATTTATTCTATTTCCTTAAATTCATTAATAATAACAATAATAATAATAGTAAACTTTAAAAACTTTATTTCCATTTCATTACAATGGGTATTCGTCAGCCAGGGCAAGCCCCAACCCCCCACTGTGATGTCCAACCACAGCAGTTCCTGCCAGTAAACAGCTTAAACTCTCGGTCTTGGACGGGGACCGATCTTTCGACCTCGTGAATGCGAAGCCAGCGCGTTACCACTGTACTAGCCAGTATAATCATAAAATTAATAATTATAATAATAATAATAATAACAATAATAATATTACTACTATTACTAATAATCATGATGGAATAAATTATTTTTACCATTAGTCATGTCTTTTGTTCTCAACGTATGTTTCCCATCTTTAAATATGGGAGTGCAGCACTCAACTGCCTAGGCAAAAAAGAAAAAGATAGAGAGAAATATTTTTCGTACGTTACTCCAATCTTACCTATCTCCATACAAGAGTGGATAATGTAGACACTCTACACAGGCTTCATGGAACCACTGCTTACATCGCTGGCATTGTAGCATTCTGTTGTACCATTCACCAGGACCTCCACAATAACAGTAAGTCTGTTCTCTATTACTCTTGTGACCTTGATCCCAAGTTAAAATTTTTATCTGTCAATGTTTGTGAGATATTAGCATGAAGTACTGTAATTTTTTATGTACCATCACTCCATACCATACTGAAATATGCAGAGTAGGTTACCCACATTTGAATAAAATAGGGATTCAAGAGGGCTTTCATAACACTTATTCTATTTGCACTTCAAGTCAACTATTTGATGGCAAGAAAATATTAAATGGAGAAAAGGGCTGCCAGCCTTTCTCTCTAAAGTCTTTTAGCTCACTGTTAAGTGATGCTGGGCTCGACTGGGAACTCCTTTTGCCCCGATCACTAGAATTTCCCTTTTAGTCGGTTCATACAACATGCGGGGATTATGAGGGTTGAATGCATTTTCCCCCACCATAAGGTATTTTACTTGCATATGACAGCAGTTGTAAATATATTCAAGAAATGAAACATAGTTTGCCCCACGCTGAAATTCGAAACTAGGACAAACTCAGTGTAAAGGGGCATTACAGACAACAGTACAAAAGGTATAAAAAAAAAACAAACTTATCAGCCTACTTAATAAGCTAGGAAATGATCACATTCTACTAAATACCAGGTTCATTTTACTCGTGGCTTGTTTTTGCATTTACTTCAAATCCTATGCTATGTAGGCATACACAATGTAATAAACTAATCAATAAGTGACAAACATGCAACATTTTGCCCCTGGCTGGGATTCAAACCTAGGATACATAGTCAGTGCCAAGGCGTAACCAACTACACCACCTCAAGTATAACAATGAAACCTTAGAGTGTAGATTAGTAGTTAGCTAAGAGTTGTTGATGTTGGCAGCACCTTGGCACATTGAGTATATGTACTAGGTTCGAATTTCAGGCAGGGGCAATATGTTTCATGTTATCGCATACAATAATGTGTTTCTCTGATCAAGAAATGTTTATTTTATCTTCTGACTTACATCATGACTAGATATGAGTTCATACCAATATCCATATGAAACAAATACAAAAATCACAGATGAATACCGTATTCCTAAATTTCAGAAAAGTTAATATTGTATCCTATATCATCTATAGATTCAAACGACCAATGGTAATTCCATAAATACACAATATGTAATTCAAATTATAAAAAAAGTTGATTAACTACATAAACAGGGAATAGGGAATAACAGTTATTCTATGTATGACTATTTCTGCGGGTTTATGCCTATAGCTCAAGATGAAGTCTACCAACCATCAAAATTTCAATTTTTAAGTTATTAATAGACATAACGTAATAAAAACTATATGTACAACTAAATTTCAGCCGCATCATATAAACTGCACATAAAAATGTGAAATATAAAATACTTCATAACTCACATCATACGGTAAGTCCAATTTAACATTTTCTTCTGGTTTTTCTTGCGTACGTCGGCTTCTTGCCTTGCGAGGAGAGTTCTCCCGCGACTTTTTCCTTTCTTCTTTTTCCATTGCTGAGTGCCCGGCACATCTAGGGCACTCCCATTGACTATCAGGTTCACAATACTCTGCACCTATTCTGGGCTGAAATATACAAAAACATTGAAAAACTTCCTGAGACATCAAATACATAGGCTGATGTGAACAAATCACACGTACAAAAATATGTATCTTTGCAAACTAATACCACGTAAACTTTTTGAGGATTTCTTGAAAACTTATGGAATCAAAGGTTAAAGAATATGATATATTAAAATCATAAATAAATGTTAATGAAGCTATTGTTATAATGAGAATTTGGATATGAAACTGAACAGAAGTTACAGAGATTATTATTTTGTTAAGTAAGATACTAAACACTTTCAAACTTTTAATAACATATTAACTAAGTACCACTAATACAAAGCATCTATCAGTTATAAGCGACCGCCTCGGAGGCTCTTCCCGCCATGCTGCCATGTGCTTCAGTGTCTTTACCCAGTAGTGTGTGTGGATATATCTCTTATTCTAACTGTTTGTGTTTTCAGTTCTTTTATATTTTAAAGATTATATATTGTACTATCATGGCCAGTAAACGCCCAGGAAAAGACTGTGGAAGTGCTTCTACTCCCAAAAGAGCGAGAAAGGCAATAATTCTTGAAATAAAATTGCAAGTGTTGGGCCGTTATGAGCGTGGTGAGAGTACAGTCGCCATTAAACTGGCAAAGCATCTCAGTGATTGTTACGGTGTGTGTTTTCAGTTCTTTTATATTTTAAAGATTATATATTGTACTATCATGGTCAGTATACACCCAGGAAAAGACTGTGGAATTGCTTCTACTCCCAACAGAGTGAGAAAGGCAATAATTCTTGAAATAAAATTGAAATATTGGGCCATTATGAGTGTGGTGAGAGTACGGTCGCCATTAAACTGGCGATGCATCTCAGTGAAAGCACTAAGCGCACTATCCATAAAAATGCGGAAAAAATAGTTTTAGATTAACTGCGGCTAAGTCTTCATATTCTCGATCGGATATTATGGGGAAAATGGAAAAAATGGTAAATTAAGTCTTCATATTCTCGATTGGATATTATGGAGAAAATGGAAAAAATGGTAAGTGTACGTGGATGAGCATTAAGTGCGTGGATATATCTCTTGTTTCAACTGTGCTTGTGTTTTAAGTTCTTTTAAATTTAACAGATTATAGTACTGTATTATCATGGCTAGTAAACGCCCAGGAAAAGACTGCGGAAGCGCTTCTACTCCCAAAATATCCAGAAAGGCAATAAGCCTTGAAGTAAAACTTCAAGTTTTGGCCCGGTATGAGCATGGTGAGATTATGGTCACCATTAAACGGGCGATGCATCTACCAGAAAGCACGCTACGCACTATCCGTGATAATGCGGACAAAATAAAGAAAAGTGCCAAAGCTAGTGTTAGTTTATCTGCGGCTAAGTCTTCATATACTCGAGCAGATATTATGGAGAAAATGGAAAAAAATGCTAACCACGTGGATGAATATCAAGAACCGACAGCAAACAAACCTGCCGTATAATATCGTCAGGGGAAAAGCGTGTGAGATTTATGAGCATTTGAAATCCCAGATGGAAGGCGAAGAAGTAAAACCCTTTACAGCTAGCTCTGGTTGGTGCTCTAATTTTCAATGTAGGTTTGGTTATTGCAACCGAAAATTACAAGGCGAGAGCGCATCAGCTGATACGGATGAGGCAAAGCGGTTTCCAGACAAATTAAAGGCCATCATAGAGGAAGGGGGATATACGGCAAAGCAGATTTTCAATATGGACAAAACTTGTTCTTCTGGAAGTGACTGCCAGAAAGGACACATACAGTGTTGCCTCCCTTATCGCGGTAGTTCAGTTCCGGGACCCGGCGCGAACCAGGAAAATCGCGAAGTAGGATAATATATATATATATTTTTTTAAAGATGATTATGACACCAGGACAGGCCAAAAATTATAAAATAAAACGGCCTTTATCAGGCTGTAAAGAGAAACAGAGATGGAGTGTGATGACCTGTCAGATGAGAAGGGATTATAAAAGATGTGTAATGAATATCCAGCTCTCTGCTGGGTTTACTATACCTCTGCATTACCTTCATGATGTCTATTCTAAAACTTCTCCTTAGATCTTATTATTATTATTATTATTATTATTATTGGCAACAATAATTTTCCTTTGATGATGATTGGGGAGATTATTATTATTATTATTATTATTATCATCATTATTACTACGGATTCGTAATTAAACCATTATTTTTACTATAAATAATGTAGTTTTGGTTGAATGAACAAGAGTTACTTAAAGATTCTCTCTCTCTCTCCAACATTCTATTCTACCCAACCCCCCACACTCTCTTTGTCCCAGCCAACTAGGGAGGGGCACTTTACACAGTTATTAAGAGTAAATAAACCAACAGATGTACAAACAATGATGACCCCTTAATAATAATAATAATGATGATGATGATAATAATCTCCACAATTATCATCAAAGGAAAATTATTGTTGCCAATGATAATAATAATAATAATAATATATAAGCAGAATTATTGGAATAGACATCATGAAAGTAATGCAGAGGTATATTAAAACCCAGCAGAGAGCTGGATATTCATTACACATCTTTTATAATCCCTTCACATCTGACAGGTCAGTACACTCTCAATCTCTGTTTCTCTTTACAACCTGATAAAGTCTGCTTAATTTTATCATATTTTGGCCCATCCTGGCGTCACAATGATCTTTATAAAAAAAAATAAAAAAATAAAAAATAAAAAAAAATAAAAATATATATATATAATAATAATAAATTATATATATAATAATAATAATAATAAATGATATATATATAATAATAAAAATAAAAAAATAAATAAAAAAACCACACACACACACGCGATACAGTGAGAACGCGAATAACCGGGTTAACACTGTATATCCATACCCGAAAAACGTGCTTCAGGATACAAGGCAGCAAAAGATCGCTTCACCCTACTGATTGGTGCTAACGCTGAGGGTGACAAGAAGCTGAAGCCGGTAATGATGTCTCATTTGAAAATCCTCGTGCACTAAAGGGTTGCTATAGAGTTACTTCCAGTGCACTGGTATTCAAATCCGAAAGGATGGATGACTGGGAGTATTTCTAAAGAATATTTCTTGCAACGTCTCCCAAACGAGTAAGAAGGGTATTGCAAGCGTCATGATTTACCCTTCAAAACTCTTCTAATTTTAGACAATGCTCCATCCCATCCTCCATCAATCGCCGATATTCATCCTAAAATAAAAGTTGTGTTTCTGCTGCCAAATACAACTTCCCTACTCCAACCAATGGACCAGGGGGTAGTGCAGATGCTGAAATTGCATTACCTTAAGGATTCTTTTAAAAACCTCAGCAGAAAGACTGATGTCAGCATAGGCGACCTTGAGAGCAGCTGAGGCCGACGATATCTCGGAGCTAGACATAAAGAGACTGCGGTTAAGGAGTACTGGAAAGATTTTAGTATCAAGCACGCTATATGGTTTGTGAAGGATTCTTGGGCTGAAGTTACAGTTATGCCTAAATGGAGCATGGAAGAAGATTTGCCCGCAGTTAGTTAACTTTTTCACAGGTTTTGATCTCGATGATCGGCTGTCAAAGACGAGACTTGAGTGCGTTCTGCTCGCACATCGTGTAGGATTCACCGACGTTGATGGGGAGGATGCGAAAGCCCTTCTTGCTTCTCACACAGAGGAATTGACTGCCAAGGATTTGGAGGACACGGAGGGTAAACGACAACGTCAGGAGAAGGAGGAAAACGAGGCAGCAGCACTTTCTGCAAGCCCCATGAAATCACTCACTGTGAGTTGACTCAATTTTTTCACCTAATCAAGAGCCTTGGAAATATTGAATAAGGACGATCCCAATATAGAGCATGCAGGCGTGACATCTAGAAGAGTCATGCATGATATTTCCTGCTATAATGAAATCTTAAAAGAAAAGAGGATGATTGCACGGCAGGCAACTCTTGATGCTTACTTCTCAGTCAAAAGAAGTGATATTGATGACCCTCAGCCCAGCACATCTAAGCAGTATGAACCCCAACTACAACCAGGGGTTAGCTCTCCCCATTCCTCCTCCTCTTCACCTCCTTCTCAACGCCACCCCGCTCGTCCCAGTATGACTGTTACCCATCGTACAAAAAGTGAGTACACCTCTGTAATCTTTTGAGTTTTTTTTATGTTATGTTTTTAATATCATACTACAATATTATATTCAGGCATTGCATAATTAAAAAAAATTAGTTTTCTAGTGATTTTTCATTTTTTTTAATAGTAGCTTTATTTGTTTTTGCAGCTAGGGGTTGGCTCTTCCACTTCCTCCTCTTCTCCTACCGCTTATAGCAACTGCTCGCCTCAAACACACTCGACGTCTGTGGCTCGATGTATATAAAGTGAGTAGAATGTGTGTAATATTTTTTATTTACATCATTACTGTGTATTGCAAAATTAAAAAAAAAATTCTAGTCTTGCTTTTATTAATTTTTTGTTACTGTATCTTCATTTTTTCAGCTTCCCTCTCCTCTTCTCCTACCGCTTAAGTCACGTGCTCGCCGCCACCACGCTCGGCCCATACCTATTGTTCACCCTATATAGAGTGAGTAGAATGTGTTTTACATTTATTTTTGTTATAAAGAAAAAAAATTTAGTTTTATAGTCTTGCATTTAATTGATTTTTCTTTTGCAGATAGAGGTTCGTTCTCCTCTTCCAATACAGCTCATGTCAAGTGCTCACCGCCACCACGCTCATCCCATACCTGTTGGTCACCATACTATAGTGAGTAGAATGTTTTATTTTTTTTTTTTGTTACAGTAATTCAGGCATTGCATAATGAAAAAAATTTAGTTTTCCAGACTTGCATTTGTTGTTTTTTACTTTTGCAGATAAAGGTTCTTTCTCCTCTTCTAATACCGCTTATGTCAAGTGCTCACCGCCACCACGCTCATCCCATACCTGTTGGTCCCCGTATATAGAGTGAGTAGAATGTGTTTCACATTTTTTATTTGTTACAGTAATTCAGGCATTGCATAATGAAAAAATTTAGTTTTCTAGTCTTGCATTTGTTAATTGTTTTTTACGTTTGCAGATAGGGGGTCCTTCTCTTCTTATACAGCTTATGTCAAGTGCTCACTGCCACTACACTCGTCCCATGCCTGTTGCTCACAATATAATAGAGTGAGTAGAATGTTATTTTTTATTGTTTTGTTACAGTAATTCAGGCATTGCATAATGTAATTTGTTTTTTGTTTTTTTTTAGTCTTGCTTTTGTTGTTTTTATTTTATCTCTGATTACGTTTGCAGATGGGGTTCGTTCTAACGTTTCCCCCTCCTCTTCCGCTACTGCTTACGTCACGTGCTCAAAGCCACCATGCTTATCACATGCCTGCTGCACACCATATATGTGAGTAGAATGTGTTTTACATTTACAATACTGCTCACACATCTGGGGTGCTTCTTCCTTTACTTATCTTCTTGATAGGGTTGAATCTAAGGCAGTCTGACTCATTAATGATCCTTCTCTTACTTCTAACCTGGATTCTCTCTCTCTTCGCCGTAAGGTATCTTCCCTTTCGCTTTTCTATCGCTACTTCCATCGCTGCTCTGATGAGTTGGCGAGTTGCATCCCTCCTCCACTGCCGAGGCCGCGTAACACTCGCCAAGCGGCCTCATCTCACAGGTACTGTGTGGAGATTTGTAGCTCGCGGATTGGTCGGTGCAGCGACTGCTTCTTCCCATCTACCTCCAGACTCTGGAACTCTCTTCCTCCTTCTGTCTTTCCTAATTCTTATGACCTTTCATTCTTCAAAAGCAGATCTATCGTCATCTCAGAGCCTAGTCCTCCATATCTCTGGGTCCTCTTTACTTTGACTGTTTTTTTCTGTCTGTCGTTTTCCTTTGTGTGATATTACCTCATCTCTGCCTTGCCCTTAACCTTTTTCTTTTCCTTCGTCTTGGTATTTTCTCGAGCCTGGGCCTTTGTTGATGAGGGCAGTTTCTGCCTGTCCCGGTGTAAAAAAAAAAAAAAAAAAAAAAAAAAAAAAAAAAAAAAAAAATATATATATATATATATATATATATATATATATATATATATATTATATGTATATTATATATATATATAATAATTTAATAATAATAATAATAACAATAATTAGGCATTGCATAATGATTTTTTATTTTTAGTTTTTTAGTATTGCTCTGGTTATTTTTTATTTTTATTTTATCTTTGTTTACGTTTGCAGATAGAGGTTCGTTCTGCCGCATCCTCCTCCTCTTCTACCGCTTAAATTACGGGCTCACCGCCACCATGCATGTCCCAGTGTATGCCTGTTGCCCACCGCATAATAAAGTACAGTATGTTAATATTCTTGCTGTACAGTAAATCTGAATCTTTTGTACTCTTAAATGCAGATACAGGTCTTCCTGCTTTCTTACGTACTTGTAAAAATGTTTTACTTATCTTATATCTTTGGCATAGTGTGTCTATGCAAGGTTGTGAAAAGTATCTATAAACATTATCATTGTTTCTTATGGAAAATGACTCGTCATATTACGCGGCACTTCTGAGAACCTATCTTCGCATTATCCTAAGAAGTATATATATATATATATATATATATATATATAAAGGGCATCCAATGCTTCATCTTCCCATACTTTAAAAATTTTCTCAAAATAATGATTAGAAGCATCTTCAGTGAGGCATCATGTTATCCAGACTATCTCCACATGTATATTTTAAGGAATATACTTAAGGAATCTAGAGAAAAACTGCTTGCTCGTTGCTCCTTTAACCCATTCAGTTATATTCATCGACTCAAACACTAATGATATAAGTATTCTTACATCTAAAACCATAATTTCATCCAGATTAAATGTCCATGTGCACTGACATGAATAAAAATGAAACTTTGAGCTCTCTTGCAAAGATAATACTCACCTGGAGGCAATCTTGATGGTACCCTTGTTCACATATGTAGCAAAGAACAATCTCATTGGTGTCCCAACTTTTGGAAGACTTGCATATGACGCACAGGTCATCTGATTCAGGCAGCTTTAATTTAGTAATATCCTTATATAGGGACCAATGGGCAGTACTATCTTCAAACTGTACTAGGCATCTCTCATTTTCATGATCGACCTGAAAGTATTTATAAACTTTTACCTTTAATTTGTCTTAGCAGTAAACAGTATAAAAAATTCAATTCCTTTAACTGTGACTGCTCAGGTTTCTGTTCAATATTTTGTCGTCATTTCACTTAGGTGCTTAAGTACTTTATAAAAACGTAGAACTTTCCATAAAGAGTAAGCACAATAACTTACCGGTATATTTTTAATACTAAGAAAATGTGACTATCAGTTTAACATATAACTTTCAAAGGTCAATGGCATAAAGACTAAAAGCTTTGCTTAATGACCAACAACTAGCTGTTTAGACGGACACAAAAACTTGAGGTTGGAGAATAGGGGGAAATGTGAAAGCTACTCAAGACTCTATATTTATTAACTGCGAATACATAAATGAGTAAGTCATACAATACAGATTATACTTACAACAACTATGATCCCCAAGTAAAAAAGACCATCCTTGCCATGAGACAGTACATCCTCGCCCTCGTTAAACCGCGCACCTCGCTCCTTTGTGGTGCTGTCAGGTGTCACAAACCCACTGTCTCCCTCACTATCACCATCCTATACAAATTAAAAAGAATAAATTGTGGGTGAACTCTATGAAAAACAAGCCAAAGTGGGTTTAACAAGCTTTACACAATCATGTGAAAAAGAAAGTACAAAGTTAATAATATGGGAACTCAAGTTAAATTATTACATTTTATACCTGTAACAGTTTCAAAGGATGTCGTAAAAATTTTACCGGTTTAATTTTCCAAATATGGGAATGTAACCAATACCTTACATAGACTTAAAATTTTGTAGAAAATGTGTGCTAATATAAAGGTTTTAAACTACAATACAGTATATGTAAAGTAACCGTAATATGCAAAAATACACTGTACTTGTAGGCATTTTTCATTAAAAATTATATAAAGCTCTTTAGTGTTTTCAACTTATATCATGCTTACTAATGCTACGAATACAAACAAAATGACATCATACAACAAACAAACAGCAACTATACTATCCATAAAAATTAGTACTAATCTATGAAATATAGTACTCCATACAGGAAAAAGTGCAAACGGTAATAGTTTCTCAATAAAGATGCATCTCTTGACATTTTTAAATTTGTTTTGGTACGATTCGCTAATACATCAACGGAAGCAATTGCAAGAGAAAGTCATGGTAAATAGGTAACTAGTACATTTAAAAAAAAAAATTGCGATTAGATTACAAGGCATCAAGTAACAATTATTCTGTTACACTCTACTATTCCTTTATAGATTTACAAAAGCACACAAAAGCATTTACAACAAGAGATCAACTTCTAATGAGAAATATACTTTCATATTAACTTTCAATGATATCAAAAAAGTTACTGGGATGTGCAGACAATGCATATAAAATATTCTATGAATAAAATATTACAAAAAACACAACTGCTTCATCAAAAAGTGATATTCTTATGTCAAAACTGAGAAGTAAGGCTAAACCAAATACTGTACTATACAGCATAGTTATCATTTTTATTCAACGTTATTAAAGACAACAACTGTTTTTTGTTGTTTTATTTGTCACTATAAATTCCTATTATGAGGAAGAACACAGACAGTTTGGAGCTGGAGAATTAAGACTGGATGCCTTTCCTGATGCCCATCAGTAGGCTTGAACGCTTCCTGAATTGAGCAGTCAAACCACTGCACTACCACAAATACCTATATTTTATTCTTCTAAAACTTAATTCCCATGGGTGTGAGAGTATATTCCGATAATATATACAGTTCTGTATACGTGAATAAACTACAGATCTAATCAAGAGGTTATAAGCAAAACTGATGAACATAAGGACCTTCTGTGAACATGCCACAGATATTTATATTACTCAAATTTCACAAGCATCACTATAAAAAGTAGTATATAAGCTATCTGTAATCTTATCAAAACTATAGATCAGGAGCAAAATCTTTATGAGTCTGATTTGAGGGAAAAAAATGCATATATAATACATGAATCTTAGTGTGCCCAGTTATTTCTAAAAAGCCAACCTTTTCATGAATTTATAAAATCTAATATTAAAACTTGCTGGTTCTTGCATCACATTTTATATATTTGATGATGCTGACTGAACACTATACATTCCAAATACTATGCAGTAATTTATGTAACTTAAAGTATAGCTATTGGGATATTTCTCAACTCTCTATAAGCTATCCTATGATATCAACAGTGCTTTTCTCCAGTTACCAATATTCAGAAAGAAAATAGTCGAAAGTATTTACACACACATTATATATATATATATATATACTGTATATATATGAGGTCCTTACTTTACGTAAGGGTTCCATTCCTGACAGCTGACAAGTTGGAACACAAATAGAATTCAAACCTAGGTACCCCACAATGCTAGAACTAAATACAGTACTCTAAAGCATAGAAAAATAGTCTAAGTTCCTAATCCAATACATAAAAACAGTTAAAGTACACTATACAGTAGTGCTTTTATTTACTACTGTGGTTGGTTTGCATCTGGATGACTGGTATGTTGAAAAATTTATTTATTTTTATTAATTATTTATTAGTCTCTGATGTAACCTCGAATTGTCTTAAAATGGGGACTCCCTCTCTCTCTCTCTCTCTCTTCTCTCTATATATATATATATATATATATATATATATATATATATATATATATATATATATATATATATATATATATATATTCACATAAATAAAAAGAACATAACGATGGCACCTATTTCAATTTAACATACTCATATTTAGAGCTGTGGTTGACAGTAGCTTTGTTATCATACACAAAATTCTACTGTTATTGCAGATTTTATAAATACCTCAGAGATTAGTATTAGCATATACCAAAATGCATTAGCTTCCTATATACAAAATAATACAGAGGCATATCACAGCAGCCACTTTGCCATAAGAAAATTCAAGTTCAGTTGCAAATTTTGCTTTAAGTACCCAAATTTTCGCAGTGCCTCATAAAGGAACTGATATCAACATATAGCAATGTAATTTACTCTCCTACATAAATACAATAATAAGTGCATCACAAAATAACCAAAATTATATATTGTGGTTTTCGTATCAATATTATCTAAGACAAGTATCATTCAATTTTTGTCATATGAATATTAGAATTTATACACTAATCACCTCAGAGTAACAAATGCCAAGGATTATAAAAGTCAGTACAATATATGAACCATACCTCAGCTCTGGGAAGGCTCATACAGTAGTAAATGCATGAAATGTTTATGGATAGTAAGGCAATAGTTGTGGCTTTCCTGGCAAATCTGGGGAGGTGGGTAGATGATCAGTTGGGATACGTGGAGAGAGGAATCTACAAGTATTAAGGAAAAGAGTATTGTGATGAGATGTAGTAGAAAAGGTTATCGGGGGAATGAAGGGTCAGAGAAGGAGTAAGGCTACTGGGAGAACCAATTAGTGGAAGAAAAATCCTTATCAAGACACATTAAATTTGAATTGTGAGATGTAAAAATTATTCTTAAAATAAAAAACTTAATTCTTACAAAAAAATGTTGGACTGAATGGAATTGAGAAATATAAGCACTGCAGAAGGAGTGTTTTACAAGAGTTTGGCAGTTATATGATTTTACAGGGTCAGGAAAGAGAATTAGATACGCAGAAGGAAGTATTATGAAAAGAATGGAACACAGACAACTTTGCTGCATTGAACTCTTGAAAAAAAAAAAAAAGGGGGGGGGGACCAAGACAAACTTGTAAAGAGGCCGGGTTTACAGGGTATGAAAAATAAACTTAAAAGTATGGTGCCAAGTCTAGGCGAAGCCTTGACATCCAAGAGGGTGAGAGGCACGCATTAGATAGAATCAGTTGGCAAGAAGTAATGAACAACCTATACTGAATCATGTCAGCAAGAAAAAACAGCCCTCATGATGGAGTCAAGATAAACTAGTGAAATCCTAAAATTTAGTATTGGCACTGGCTTGTATTTGTTTACTATACATATGGCATCCATAAGTGTGAATGAATACATATTTATCATTGGAGGCATAAAAGAAAGTTTTTATATTTTGGTACTCTGCCATTTTTTCCTTTGATTTTGACCTGGCCAGTGACTGATGGAGGGGGATTAAAAAAAAATCCAAAACACTGTGCTGTTTCTAAAGAAGATCGTGGGAGGGTGTCCGCAAAATCATATTTAGTTTTCTTAAAGCAAAACTCAATTCACACATGTACGGATGCTAATCTTCTACTCATCTATTCTTTTAACCTGTTAGTTAAGACAATCAAGAGATACATATATAAGCCATTCTTACATACAAAGACATATACTGTATATAATTTTTTTTCCCATACATAATGACATTTTCTGTCAAAGTCAGCAGTGGCTCAATTGTTTAGTCACGATAATGCATATTACACAAGGTAAACAAGACTGAGCCACACTTCAGCAAATTCTAAACCATGCCTCGTGGTGTCAATACCACTGTCATTATGTGTCAAGATTAATTTTTTTGCAGAAATATATGACCTTGTATACACAACGGATTTAAATGGAAAATACAGTATATGCAACAATAAAAATTTGCTCTCAGTCATACATGCGCACAATATACAACATGAGCAAGTTTAAATGCCATGCCTCAAAAAATTCCCACCCAAGCCTCAGGATTCTCTGCTTTATCCTGTTCTCTCACCCAAAACTGCTGTTGCTGACTATCATCAGGTGGTAAGTTCAATAGGATTTTGCAAAAACTTACTACTTATAAAACAGGTCTTCCACTCACAGACATCAAAGCCTATACAGGGCAGGGTTTCACTCACACAATTCCACCTTCTTCGCCTAGCTCACAGCTCATTTGTACGCTATATTTATGTACATAACAAAAGTTTTCGCCAATACCTTATTATCCATCCATCTCATGCGTCCAATGTAACATAGTAACATGTTTTTTTCCCTCAGTAACAGTCGCTGTTTCCAATATCTCTATCCGCTATATTTCCCACTCTGACTTGAAAACTGGTGTCTCACCTTAATTACTTTTCTTTTCACCTGAATTCAGATCTTTATAATTTCAATTCCCTTCTTCACACCTCCATTCAGACTCAAATCAGTTACCAACAGAGCACTGTAGGAGCAAATATCCCTCAAAGAGCCAAATACTAACATGTTTTGAAACTAACTCCTTCAGACTCAGTGTCTGAACCACCAACAACTTCAAATTTTCACCATGCTATGGATAACTTCTACTTCCTGACTACCCGTCTGTATTTACATTCACTCTTCAAGTAGCAGACACTCTTCATACCAACAAATACAGCAGTTTGCTTCATATTTCATCACCTTACTCTTTCCCATATTAAGATAAGAAATTCCTCTTTCAACACACAAATTCAACTCCATCTTCTAAGGTTATGCACCACAGTCAACTCCAAACTCCTAAGTCCTCCTATGCCATTCTAGCACCGCTATTTCTCTCTATATACCACCTATATACATATAAAATAGATATGGGAATATAACACAAATCTAGACTTACCCCACCTTTACCTCATTTAACTTAATTTATTTCCACGCTATTCTAATACAAGCTTTGTTATCAATATAAAACTTCAATATATCTCTCTCATCCCATATATTTTGATTTTAAAATGCTTAGCTTTAGAAAGTTTATTCTCAATACCAGCATTATTAATGAGATAGACACCAGGGAGACTTCAGACCTAGCTGTGAAAGTTACTGAGCAAATGAAAGTTTTATCTGTTATTTACAGCCTGCGAAAAATGCAATTGTCAAACAAAATCATTATTTTTCTTTAATCTCATATACAGTATATATATATATATATATATATATATTTTTTTTTTATCCCTTTTTTCCCCCCACTTCTCTTCCCTTGAACATGTTCATTATTATACTAGAAAGCCACCAAAATTAAAATTTGTTAATAATATAACCATGCTATCAGATTCATTAATTCATTCCATTAGTTTTTTAATTTTTAAAAAATTACCTGCCTCGTGCAATCCTCAGGACCAGGGTATAATTATGAATCAATAAAAAAGGAAAGTATTGCAATTCAACTGGCTGCAATTATTTTCAATCATGTTCTCTTCTTGTCAGACAGGAATAGGAGTTTAAAACAAAAATAAAATGCAACAAAGTATACGATACAAATGGATCTTTAATGAAAAATATATAATTTTATAATGCCAAAAGTTAGTGTTCAATATGTCACAGAGAAATAGATTACACATACTGAATATATGCATGAAGATGACTGTCCAACATCTTAAAAAAAAAAAAAATTCATATTCTGATGCAATTCACAAGTATTAACCATTATAATTAGTATAAAGACAAAAATTAAATGAAAATAAAAGAACCAGCCATTCTTCTAAGTACCCTGAAAGGCCCTTGAAATGCATGGGATCCAGTAATTATATAGTAAAATAAATAAATTAATAAATAAAATATAAAATAAACCCAAAGCAAAGCGTCATAAAAAAAGCATATTCTATCATAAACTAATCTATAATCCTTGACTAAGCTAATAATGAAAAAAAGTAAAAAAAAAAAATATGCAAAATGATAAACCACGAACCACTTGCCTAAGTAAGAAGAAGACAAGAATGGGCAACTCCAGTTACAACTGAAATGATAAAAACAAAACAAACAAGAAGAGAAATTAAATAAAACAACAAATTCTGCATGATATGAATCACACAAAATGATCTGTTCCTCTCATCTCTCCTCATTTGGTTGCACATGCAATGTACAGAAAATATATAAACTGATGGAAATTATATTAAAAAAACAACGACATATAAATTCTACTTTTATCCTCGAGGCACAAGGAGAGAACTTTTAATACGTATAGTGCTTGTGACTCAAAGATAATGGGAGACAAAATCTTGTAAAATGAAATTAGTCTACAGTCAGTTTTAGCTATAAAAAAAAGTTTGCTGATATAGAAAGCTATATCACTCTACTGACTAAGCTATAAAGCAAATGCAAAAGCCATATTGCAATTTAGTGCCATAAAATGTATATATAAAAGCTTCACTCAAGCAATGACATTCATTAAATTATGAATTTTTTCATTAGTTCAAAATTGACGAAAATAACATGGACACAAACTGGATAATTATACTAAAGCCATTCAAGAAATCTGACCTTTCAATACTTTTCAATTTAGTTTTTAATAATTTGTTAATGTTAAGTAAAGAAGTTACTAAAAATGAAAAACTAAAAATTATTAGTTTGGATGAAACAAACACCACTCAAATTTGTGTTGTTCAAAAGCACGTAGTTAATAAGGCATTACTGCTTGTCTTGAACTCTTATCAAATTATAATTTATGCTTATCTGAGGACACAGAATATAACTAACTAATTGCAGTAACACTGGAACTCTGCACTACTTTTAAACTTCACAAATAAAGCAAATAAGCATTTCAAAATTCAATAGCTACGTAAGAGCCATGGGGGTTAATCCAGACGAGGCTTTTGGTCTAGAAGTGAAAATTTTAAACAGGGCCAATTCTTAAGCAATAACAACCTCTTGCAAAGGTTCACTGATCAGTTGTCTAGATATTGAAGTCTGAAGAGTCTGAGTTAAGACATGTTCAGAACTTTCTGAACAGGATCAATAATGCAGTAAAGGAAAGGCATAAAATAAATCCAAAAAAAAATAAAGCATTCTCATTGAATCTGTTTAACTCCTCAATACTGCTAATATTACTTTAAGCTTTTAACACACAAGCCTTTTTAATTCCATATCTTTTTTAAGGAACCAAATATTGAGAAATCAGTGAACAGTATAATCGTAACTCACATATCTTTTTATGGAAACAAAGTTCTTGCATACCACCTGAGCACAGTAGTACAAGCACAATCTCAGAAAGACAGCTTTTAAGAAAGTTCTGGCGAGCCAAAAGTCAGTGAATGTGATAAAGATGTTTGTGTGGCGAGCTTTAGCAAATCTGGGTACAAGTTAACAAGATGCATGAAAGTTGCTTTGGTATCCCAAGAAAATATTTATTTGTTCTTTTATTATAAGGACATAATTACCCACTTTGAAAAATCACATTCAAAACATTTAATACCATGAATTGCTATTTCCCATATGCAAATCAAGCGTGTGTAAGCAGTAGAGACATGAGAGACACCTGACAGAATTCAAGTCATGCACTTTTAACTAATATCTCTCAATTATAGGAGGAATGGCATATGCCTCTGTGTTCTTCAGTTTATTGAGATTCCAAATAACATGCTCTGTTTGAATCACTATAACATGCTCGATATTGAAGTACAGTATTTGTGTTAACGTGTTTGCTTTGTACAAATTATCAACTGCTTAGGGCCAGAACTTGAAGGTATACAGTACACACTATAGTTCAAAGCTATGTACATATATTTATTGCAATGCTTTGTGTAAAACAATACATATATTTCAGTGTTTCAGTTAATAAAATTTAACTCACCCTACACTAAACTGGTATAATAAAATATTCCATTTAGAAATATTCACCCAAACCGATAAAGGAAAAACAAACCCAATTGAAAGTAAGTGCCAAGAGTCTTGGTAAAGAGGCCATTTGAAATATATTATCACACATGCACCCAACATTTCCCATCCCTTATGAATGCAAGCAATATAAATCACTTTGCAAACATCACTAAAACAGGTGAAAAGACATTCTGAAAAGGCGTGTCACGGAAAGCAAAACAAGCGTAACAGATGAAAAAACTTCCTCCGTGCAAGCACACATTCTCATATTTTACAGCATTTTATCTCCAAAGTTTGTGTGATAGAACATTTGATTGATACTATGATGAAGCTCAGCATTTGAAATAACATAAATCACAGAACATCTAGTAAACATAGCAATATCGATCAACACTCCAAAGCAACATTAACAATATACACTATCCCTAGTACATGTTACGAGCAACTGTAATATTAAAAATAAGCTATGTTCAGATCATTCATTTTGGGATATTACATAAATATAATCAAACGTGAAACCTCGTAGGATGGCAACAATTACAAAAAAGAGCAAGTGCTAGCAATCACATCTTCTATCAGATTTTTGCAGTGAGAAAATATTTCAAGGAAGGAGTTATTGGGCTCTATCAGTTTAAGCCATTTATGCAAGGAAATGCATGAGACAACAGAATTCTTTCTCTGCTACCCACCCTTTTCATCACCTCCTTGATCCCCTCCCCATATTCTTTATAAACTTAAAATTTGTGTACCTTGCTAATATCTGAAATTGCTCAACACAAAATTATGATTATTAAAAATAAAACTACTGCACAGTACGCAGCTTCGCATAATCACAAATAATGTAATGTTTAAAATTTACCTATGTGGAGTATTTCAATTATCATTAAATCAAATACATATGCTATGCCTTAAATAAGTATAGGGGAATTTTACTGTCAAGTACTTTTCCAGTACTTAGCATGGTGGAACAAATAACTCGTCCCTCCACGGTCTGAGGTTAGAAAGGGCATTCAATCAGGGTAATGGTTGCATTTGCAAAAAAACAAACTCATTCGCATGAAGGAAGTCTGTGACATAAAACCTATCAATAACACATCACTTATTAAATTATAAATACTAATATGAAAAACTCCAAGCCCAAGGTTTAGTATCTTCCACAGCCCAGCCCGAGAGGTTTAAGGAATCCATCCCGTGTCAAGGTTGCTGCTTCAAACATGGTTGGGATGGTTCCTCTAAATTATATACTGTACTGGTTAACTTCTGCATACTTCACATTATACAACCAAATGACTACAACTTCTAAGGGACTACATTCTCATCCTCTCAAAAACATTCAGATCTCCCCATTCAAAAGCAAACTACATCTTCAAAGCAAAAAAGGCTTCTCAAACAATCTAATCTTAGCTTACTTGGATTACTGTTCAGTAATCTAAGTAACTTCGCTATCCATTACCCAGAATTGTACTCCTCTAATTACCTAACACTGCCAATGTCCTAAAATATAATACTAGTTAGTACTGTACTGTATCCAAACACCTTATACATTTCCAAGTTAAGTAATCAGTTGTCTCTACCCACATATTTTCCTGTACTTCCCCCCATCAACTTTTTCGGTTTTGCATCTGGATTGACTACCAGGGTTATGTTTACACAGTATATATCATGAAAACATATCCAAATAAAAAATATGCATTTTTAGATCAAGAAAAAGCACAACAAAATTCTTAAAACTGGTTTTAACAACCAGAAAACAATGGGACAGTGTATGTTATGAGCTTCTTAAAAAAAAAAATAAATAAATAAATCACACTGCCAAATAAGTCCACATAATCAGTAATATGCAAACTTCCTTGCAAAGCAAATTATACAATATGAAGTCTTTATAAAAATACACTAAGAAAGTATCATCAAATCATATGTACACTACTTGTACTATGTTTCATACATCTTGAGTTATAATCTGACAAACTTGAAGAATCAGACAGATAATGTTACTACCCTAGAACTATCATTATAAAAATAGTTTTGAGAAAGGTATTCTTTTGGGCCTCTATTTTTACATATCTTTATTAAACACGACATCAAAAACCTCTGAAACCAACATAGACCAAAACTAAACAAAAAGGGAAAGTAAATTTAGAACAATATCCAATAATATTGATGGTATCTTTTGTATACGACAAAAAAAATTCCATATCAAGATACAACAATCACAGGTATTACATACGGTACTGGCCAGATATATGGCACAACTTTCAATTCACACAGGATGTATGCACAATCAACCACAATGCCAACAAAACAGACGTAAGATTATAAACATGCATCTACTTTAAACCCAGTGACAAGGGTAACTTTTCACTAATGACTCATCATTATGCTTTTTAATACTAGAATCCTAATCATGCTTATGGAGAAGCAAAAACTGAGCATGCATAAACTTCAAGCCTCAAGGTCTATGTATATAATTTTGAAGAACAAAGATAATCCTAGCTTAAAAAATACACTTGTTTCCACAGATAATTATCTTACTCCTCATGACTTTTTCAATGACAATTCCTATCACTCGTAAGCAGAAAACTTTCAGTTAATTATTTACTAAAAACAGAGGACCACATTTAATTAAAGGTAATGAATTTAAATATTCCAAAAGTTTAATATGTTGCATTTACATTAGCAAAACTGTATATCTAGGATTCAGACTTGAACAAAGAAGGTAACTAATTTTATATACGAATACGATGTCAAAGGACTGGTTTGAGATAACTAATCTAAAAACTGGCATCAACAGTATCATTAACATTCTGCTTACAAATAATTTCAAAGTTATCTCAATTATTGTAATAGAAACTGTATCAGGAAAAAGATATTAAGAGTACATTAAAAAATATAATGAATATACTATTACTACCACTACTAATAATCATAAGATTTCAAAATAAATTATTGAATATTTCTGCAATTATCAAGGATTCAAAACACCTAAGCTTCTAGTAAAGAAAATATATAAAATATAATTCATATCAACATTTTCTTGACAAAGAGATGCAAGCTTTAATGCATTTAAACTAATGAAAGGCATATTTTCTGTTTTCTAATGGCACCCATACGATTATATCACAGCTAATAACTGTTTCGCAGTGTGACAAAACATGAATTTTCTTTGGTTAGAAAATGTTGATATGTCAAATGTCTCTTTTAAATAATTTGCCAATATGATTTCACTAATGCAGTGTAATTATTATTAAACAATAAACGATATAAATGCAATATTTCTTGCAAAATCATATTTTTTACTGAAGTATATAGGAATTCACAAAAAAACTTACATTAATTCCACATAAACTAAATTCATTTATTTTTCTCAAGTACCTTTTATATCCCTGATCTACTCTAATAAAAACAGCAGGGGCAGTACAATTTTTGACAAGATATAATATCTTTAGGAGACCACAGTAGCGCGTTGATTAAAGCTCTCGACTCAAGAAGTGACAGACCCGTGAGCAAGCCTATAGTGAGTTGTTACGAAGAACATCCAGCATTAGCTCTAACCTGTCTATGTCCACCCCCAAATGGGATGTTAATGTATCACAAAACAAAAAACAATATGAAACCCTACCTTGCAGAAGTAAGCAGTGATTACAACTGCAATAAATGAAAATCTGCAGGATTTTATCATACCCTGCTTATTCTGACTTTCTTTTAGCTGCTTTTTGAAAATAAACTAAGTCAGGGAATGAAATAGTAGGTCACTTTCAATATGTGGAGCACACAGTTAGGTTTTACAGAAATATTATCGGAAGGTAATAATTAATGCAGTTGTACATTCTTTGTAATTATCTAAAAACTGCGATGAGACATTAAATTACACAATCAAACATAAATCCATAATATATCAACAGCTATATATATGATTATGATGTTAAAATTGAATCGTATATGTCACCAAATTAGCTTCAGTAACGAGCATTTATCAAAAATAAAAAATATGGCTAAAACGTTTAGATATACCTTCTTCTTTACAAATTTTAAACCACAGAGTACAGTACTAGCAAATTCATAAACTTTAAATACACGTTGAACAACTGGCTAAATATGCCTATTTCCCATTTTAACTACTTTGCAAAATTATGCTTATAATAAACAGAACTGTGGAATAAAAATGACACTGCACTGGTGAGTCAACTGGTATTGCTACTGGCAAGCAGATATAAGATTGGGAGACTCTTCATTACCATAATGGGAAAAGATGCAAAAGCCGTAAAAACTTACCCTTTTCCTTAAGCCAGACATGATCTCTATCATCAATTTCTAATACCACGTTCCTTTTCCAGCACCTGAAAGAATGAATCATTCATCAATGAGAACTGCATGGAAACTGACCATATATTTCATGTCAAAAATGGCTGACAGAGACCAAGAAAGAATGGCTATACATGTAAACACTAATTTCCTTATTCTGAAGATATTTAAATACAAACTATTACCACACCAAAAATCTATCAATAACAATATACTTCAATTGATAATAAGATTAAATTTTACTTTTGGTATAGTTACACCGATCATTATTATATAAGTCAGAGAGGCATATGAATTTACACTCTTATGGGAATGATGAGTAGCCTTATCAGTGCACTATTTTCATATGCCAAATACAGTATATTAATCTAATAAATTTAAATGGCTAGAGCTATAAGCAAATGATAAGCTTCACTGCATAAGTAAATTAATTTATATATTACATATCATTGTCACGAGTATCATGGGGTTATGATAGCACTGTCATGAACCTATAACACTAATCGGGATAAGCTTGAATATTGATGACTGCTAAACAACAGTAGCAAAAGAGAAACTACAGCTTCATTTCATAATGGATGGACACTAGTCAAATATTAATTCTATTTTTTTTTTAGTTAGAAATATTTTTTATTAAGAAATCCAACAATAACATAACTAATGTTGATGCTACTTTAGTACAGTATATATCATTTTATTTTATCGAAATAATCTCAGAATTTGTTCATATAGAGTATATGGTAAAGGCATGTGAGATCCTAATACCATTATATATAAATAGAAAAATATCCCCATTACGCTGAGAAGTCTCTCGGAATGGAAAACTAAAATCCAAAATCCATATTTACACAAAAGAATAATAGTAAAATTCGCAATTTATTCTAGTCAAGCCTAAGTGAGCCTGAAGTAGTAGTTCAAAAGTATCGAAAATAGTGTTTATAAGTGAAGACCTAACTAAGAATTTACAACTTAATCTGCATATATGCATTTGAAATAATTTTATCAGATGAAATTATCATTTTTTTTTCTTCTGGAGACAAGAAATATAAAATATGGACATTTATTTAAGCAATATACAATTACTCATGCAATTACATTAAAAATAACTACCATTACCAAATGGAAGATGCAGCCAATGAATTATTTATTGACCTTTACATTCATGCATCTGTTTAGAATAATTCCCCGAGACTTATGTAATATAGGTGGACCCTTCGCAGTGACATCAAAAACTTTCTCTTTGGAAGCAAAGTATTACAGTATAAGTCACCCAAATACGTACTCTAAAAGCCTTATATATCTAAAACGCATTTGCCTTATCTAACTAAAGCTATGAAAATGTAATGACGATAACGAATTCTGTACATTTCTCACCCTTTGAAGACTTTTACAAAGCTTTCACTCCCCAACAGCCATTCATTTCAAACAATAACCCCCCCCAAGTACCAAACTACAACCACCACTCAACTGAAAGACGACTCAAATGGACCATGACTAAGGCCAACGTGTACAGAAATTCACCCAAGAATTACCGGTTTCATTTATAAACATCGTTAAACCACTACAATCCACGAGATACGGGTCAACGAGACCGTACTGGCGCTTTTACACTATTTCCAGATTATAATGATTACCTTCCTTATTCTAAAGCATATTTACTCACTTTTATGCCCAAACCATGTACGCACGACAGTATAAACTTCAATGGAAGAGCAAATGTTCTTAAAAGTGAGTACAGAGAGGCAACCGATTTTGCAACTCAAATAATAACAAACCCCACCACCTCCTCTCTCGCCGTTAATAACGTCTGTCACTCATAACAACACTTCCCACCGCTTCATTACCCCCAATAACACTTCACAACGCATCTCTAACCCATCTCGAGTCTCTAAGCCCCATCTCCATCACCTCTTTTCCCTTGTTGTGTTTTTGATGGCGTAGTCCCAGTCTTCAAAGATGGCAAGCTGCCTCGGACCAGGTTCCTCTGGCCGCCATATTTTGCCTCCTCTGATAGAATTGAAAAAGACAGGTTCTGTAACGGACAACGAGAGCATCCACAATATAATCTTTCTCTCTCTCTCTCTATCCCGCTCTCTTGACCATCTCTCTTTTCTTTAATCGTCCAGTGTCTTGTGATGTATTCAAAGGTGATTGTCATACAAAATTATCTAAGCTCACTTTTAAATCACTCGCTAAAAGTCTTTTTACGTTCATTTTGAACCGAGTAGTGGGAACGAAAGGGCATCCATTCGCCCGCCACCTTCAAATATCTGGAGTCGTCGTACAGCCCATGTCACCACCATCTCTCTCTCTCTCTCTCGCTCTACACTTTTATCTTATCAGACGCCTTTGTTTACTCGTATACAGAAAAATCTCGCTTATCCCTTCCATTAAAATTGTAATCGTTCGCTAAAACACCAACTTTAAAATCACGTAAATAATTAAAAAAGAATAAATATTTCAACAACTCCCTTACCATCTGGTATCTGGTCTACCACAACTGTCTCCGCCGTAAACCTGTTTCGTCCTTTTAAATAATTATAAAGTTGTTAAATCTCGTAATAAAAAAATAACCATGACATTGAATATCACATGGCTTTTATTATACATTACTCTGTTGTAAGTAGGCAAAATAGCCATGACATATATTTAGTATTACATCGCATTCAAGCAGTTAACATTCATAATTCAGAAATTGCATATTACAAAATATGAATCATGGCAGCTGCGCAAGCAGAAGCACATGTTTCTAACGCATGCTGCATTTGAGTGTATATATATATATATATATATATATATATATATATATATATATATATATATATATATATATATATATATATATATATATATATATATATATATATATATATATATATATATATATATATATATATATATATATATATATATATGACTCCTTATTACAAGAGGCTTACTTAGCAGAAATTAGTATATTAATATCGAAAATTAAACATTTTTTTTGGCAAGTATATTCGATATATATATATATATATATATATATATATATATATATATATATATATATATATATATATATATATATATATATATATATATATATATATATATATAGGTTAATCTCCTTGGGGCAATTGTCCGTAGGGGCTATTATCCTATTCAATCCGTCAGCATTGTATAGTTCTTCTTGTCTTCTTTCTTTATTTTCCTCTTAATACCAGTGTTGTGACCATAAAATCCTGATCCGATTTCCCGCTCTCTTGTTAACGTGATTTGATAATGTAAATTTTATATCTAGGAATTGTTTTGACCATTCTTCATTTGCCCAAATATTTCCAATGTTCCCTATGGCATCTAACTGAATTTTACGTCAAAATGTTGTCAATTATCAGATTTAATATGATGAGCTGTTGGATATTCTTTGGCCCTATTTCTTAAACAGTGTAAACTTGGGACACCATATTGTTAGTTAGCTAGACACACAAATGGATTTCATAAACGCTGTTCTGTGTATGACTAGAATCCCGCAAGGAATCCTAGCCATACACAGTACTGCGCCAGAGGCGTTATATGAAATCCACATGTGTGTCTACTAACTAACAATATGGTATCCTAGGTTTATACTGTTTAAGAAATCGGTTTTTATTTTTGAGTAGAACGTGGTGTATATACTTGTATAATGTGTCTTTGTGTATTTTAAAATCATTGATTATTTTCATGCATGTCACTATTTGCCCCAAATGTGTGGTTGGACACAGAGTATGGCTGCTGACACAAAGCTGGATGCCCTTCCTAACGTCTCAAGGTGGACTCGATTGCGCATCTGTCAATTCCTGATATAGCCTACCCCAGAATATAAATACATAAATACGCTTAAGCGCTGGGGCACTCCATTGTTTCTTATTCACATGATTCTCATGAATAAGCGTTATGTGCGTGTATATATATATATATATATATATATATATATATATATATATATATATATATATATATATATATATATATATATATATATATATATATATAGATAGAGATAGAGAGAGAGAGAGAGAGAGAGAGAGAGAGAGAGAGAGAGAGAGAGAGAGAGAGAGAGAGAGAGAGAGAGAGAGATACAGAATATATACCATGGCAATAATAATAATAATAATAATAATAATAATAATAATATTATTATTATTATTATTATTATTATTATTATTATTATTATTATTATTATTAACTATATCGAACAAGGCTAATAACTCATTTAATGCTTACAATATCTGGGGGGATAGGATTCCAAGTCAGACTTGCAGAATTCACTGTAGAGTAGTATAAAAAGATTCACAAGTTTCCTTAGTGTTTGGTTGGGATACCAAATCTCTCTCTCTCTCTCTCTCTCTCTCTCTCTCTCTCTCTCTCTCTCTCTCTCTCTCTCTCTCTCTCTCTCTCTCTCTCTCTCTCTCTCTCTCTCTCAAGGTTTTCACTTCATTGCCTCCTTGAGACAAGGCCACGCAGCAGGGTAGAATATGAACAGTATCTAAAATTTGAGAATGCAGTTCTAAAATGT
>JAXCGZ010011543.1:0-2500 GCA_037179515.1 Halocaridina rubra
TGTATGTATGTATGTATGTATGTATGTATGTATGTATGTATGTATGTATGTATGTATGTATGTATGTATGTATGTATGTATGTATGTATGTATGTATGTATGTATGTATGTATGTATGTATGTATGTATGTATGTATGTATGTATGTATGTATGTATGTATGTATGTATGTATGTATGTATGTATGTATGTATGTATGTATGTATGTATGTATGTATGTATGTATGTATGTATGTATGTATGTATGTATGTATGTATGTATGTATGTATGTATGTATGTATGTATGTATGTATGTATGTATGTATGTATGTATGTATGTATGTATGTATGTATGTATGTATGTATGTATGTATGTATGTATGTATGTATGTATGTATGTATGTATGTATGTATGTATGTATGTATGTATGTATGTATGTATGTATGTATGTATGTATGTATGTATGTATGTATGTATGTATGTATGTATGTATGTATGTATGTATGTATGTATGTATGTATGTATGTATGTATGTATGTATGTATGTATGTATGTATGTATGTATGTATGTATGTATGTATGTATGTATGTATGTATGTATGTATGTATGTATGTATGTATGTATGTATGTATGTATGTATGTATGTATGTATGTATGTATGTATGTATGTATGTATGTATGTATGTATGTATGTATGTATGTATGTATGTATGTATGTATGTATGTATGTATGTATGTATGTATGTATGTATGTATGTATGTATGTATGTATGTATGTATGTATGTATGTATGTATGTATGTATGTATGTATGTATGTATGTATGTATGTATGTATGTATGTATGTATGTATGTATGTATGTATGTATGTATGTATGTATGTATGTATGTATGTATGTATGTATGTATGTATGTATGTATGTATGTATGTATGTATGTATGTATGTATGTATGTATGTATGTATGTATGTATGTATGTATGTATGTATGTATGTATGTATGTATGTATGTATGTATGTATGTATGTATGTATGTATGTATGTATGTATGTATGTATGTATGTATGTATGTATGTATGTATGTATGTATGTATGTATGTATGTATGTATGTATGTATGTATGTATGTATGTATGTATGTATGTATGTATGTATGTATGTATGTATGTATGTATGTATGTATGTATGTATGTATGTATGTATGTATGTATGTATGTATGTATGTATGTATGTATGTATGTATGTATGTATGTATGTATGTATGTATGTATGTATGTATGTATGTATGTATGTATGTATGTATGTATGTATGTATGTATGTATGTATGTATGTATGTATGTATGTATGTATGTATGTATGTATGTATGTATGTATGTATGTATGTATGTATGTATGTATGTATGTATGTATGTATGTATGTATGTATGTATGTATGTATGTATGTATGTATGTATGTATGTATGTATGTATGTATGTATGTATGTATGTATGTATGTATGTATGTATGTATGTATGTATGTATGTATGTATGTATGTATGTATGTATGTATGTATGTATGTATGTATGTATGTATGTATGTATGTATGTATGTATGTATGTATGTATGTATGTATGTATGTATGTATGTATGTATGTATGTATGTATGTATGTATGTATGTTGTATGTATGTATGTATGTATGTATGTATGTATGTATGTAGTATGTATGTATGTATGTATGTATGTATGTATGTATGTATGTATGTATGTATGTATGTATGCATGTGATTACCTAATTGTGATTACCTAATTGTGTTTACGGGAAAGAGCCCAAAGCTCGTATCTTCCCGTCTCCTGATCGGTTCCATTTTTAGACTTAGTGATACTTATCATACCTGTCCTTAAAACTATGGATTGAGATAGCATTAACTACCTCCTCGCTTAGCGAATTCCAATTATCAACTACTCTTACACTGAAAAAGTATTTCCTTACATCCTGCAAACAAGTTTTCTTACGAAGCTTCAAACTATGACCTCTAGTTCTAGAGCCAGCCATATCGAAATATCGATCCCTATCCACTCTATCATAACCATGAAGGAATTTAAAGACTGTCACCATATCCCCCCTTACTCTTCTAGCTTCGAGTGATGGCAAGTCTAATTCCCTCAGCCTCTCATCATAACCGAGATTGCGTATTTCTGGCACCAGTTTCGTGGCATGTCTTTGAACTTTTTCAAGCTTAGCTATGTGCTTTTTCAAGTGCGGATTTCAAAAGGGGGCTGCATATTCGAGTTTTGGCCTCACATAGGTTACATAAATATTTCTGAACATTTCCTTGTCCATGTGCCTGAAGGCTACCCTTACATTTGATAAGAATGCATATGCTGCCCTTACTACGCCATTTATATGTATTTCTGGAGACAAATCTGCCAGTATGTTTACTCCTAGATCTCTCTCATTTTCTGTCTCTTGAAGTTGTACTCCAGCCACCGAGTAGTCAAGCTTGGGCCTTCTTGCACTTGTACCCATTCTCATTACCT
>JAXCGZ010011543.1:12500-32500 GCA_037179515.1 Halocaridina rubra
AGGAATTTAAAGACTGTCACCATATCCCCCCTTACTCTTCTAGCTTCGAGTGATGGTAAGTCTAATTCCCTCAGCCTCTCATCATAACTGAGATTGCGTATTTCTGGCACCAGTTTCGTGGCATGTCTTTGAACTTTTTCAAGCTTAGCTATGTGCTTTTTCAAGTGCGGATTCCAAAAGGGGGCTGCATATTCGAGTTTTGGCATCACATAGGTTACATAAATATTTCTGAACATTTCCTTGTCCATGTGCCTGAAGGCTACCCTTACATTTGATAAGAATGCATATGCTGCCCTTACTATGCCATTTATATGTATTTCTGGAGACAAATCTGCCAGTATGTTTACTCCTAGATCTCTCTCATTTTCTGTCTCTTGAAGTTCTACTCCAGCCACCGAGTAGTCAAGCTTGGGCCTTCTTGCACTTGTACCCATTCTCATTACCTTACAATTTGAAGTATTGAATTTCATTAGCCACTTTTCTGACCACTCATGCAGATTATTTAGATCCTCCTGAAGTTCTCTACCATTGTTTTCGTTTTTTACTTTCTTCACAATCTTTGCATCATCTGCAAACATATTCATGAATGAATTTACAGACTCTGGTAGGTCATTTACATATACAAGGAACAAAAGTTGCCCTAAAACTGAACCCTGTGGAACTCCACTACTAACTTTTCTCCATTCAGACACTGAGTGTCTTACTCTAACCCTCTGTTCCCTTCCTTCTAAGTAAGTTTTTATCCATTCCAAAACATTTCCACCTATTCTAGCCATTGATTGCAGCTTCCTAATAAGTCTCCCATGTGGAACAGTGTCAAACGCTTTCTGGAAGTCTAGGAATATGCAATCTGCCCAGCCCTCTCTTTCCTGTAAGATTTGGCTTACCTCATCATAAAATTCTAATAAGTTTGTTACTGTTGATCTACCTTCTCTGAAGCCATGTTGCCTCACTGACAAAAGGTTGAAGGATTCCAAGTGAAGAGAGATATGTTTCCTTAGTAGTTTCTCCATAACTTTGCAAACTATGCTGGTCAAGGAAACTGGTCTATAGTTCAGAGCCGTATCCCTCCTTCCCTTTTTGAAGATAGGTATCACATTTGCTTGTTTCCAGCATCTTGGAATCTCCCCCGACTCCGGTGACTCCTTAAATATGATACTTAGTGCCGCTGATATTGTGTTTGCGCATTTTTTAAGCACATGAGGGGATATGTCATCAGGACCTGTAGCTTTATGAACATCTAAATCCATCAGCGCTTTGCATACCTCTGTGGCTGTAAGGTTGATTTTCTCTAATAGTGTGTGTGTGCATATATATATATATATATATATATATATATATATATATATATATATATATATATATATATATATATATATATATATATATATATATATATATATATATATATATATATATATTTATATATATAAATGTGTATATATATAAATGTGTATATATATATATATATATATATATATATATATATATATATATATATATATATATATATATATATATATATATATATATATATATATATATATATATATATATATATATATATATATATATATATATATATATATATATATATATATATATATATATATATATATATATATATATATATATATATATATATATATATATACATATACATATATATATATATATATATATATATATATATATATATATATATATATATATATATATATATATATATATATATATATATATATATATGTATATGTATATGTATATGTATATGTATATGTATATGTATATGTATATGTATATGTATATGTATATGTATATGTATATGTATATGTATATGTATATGTATATGTATATGTATATATATATATATATATATATATATATATATATATATATATATATATATATATATATATATATATATATATATATATATATATATATATATCACGTTACCTAATTTTTTGTGTAAACTGGGGAAAGCTCTTAAGCCGTTTACCTGATCCTGTGGTTCCCTATATTGTTAAAATCAGTATCCTTCCCATTTATATTAACTTGTTAGTTAGTTTGATACACGAAATAATTGAATAATTAAATAAATACCAAATATCCACCTGTCAACTTTACTGAGTTAAGTTGCCAAGTAGTACAGCTGTCTTATTTTCTTCATTTTTTTGCTTTTCTTTTAGCTTTCTTTTTTACTATTTTTTTTATTTTATTTTGTATATATATTAAATTAAATGCAAAGTCTAATCCTGTGATAACATATCTTGGTTAGCTAGTGAGTTTATCAGTTAGGAAGAATATATAGCAGAAACAGGTGGGTGCCTCCTCAGACACAAATTCGAATTTTCATTCAGGTTTGACTTTTGTTTTGTTGCATTTTTTTCTTTTTCTTTTTATCCTTAAATTACCATGGTCAAGTCTTTAAGTTAAGATGTGTGTTACCAGAAGAGAGATAAATTGAGTCACTAAATAGCATTTATATGGAGATATAAAAATTCTGTGTGAAGCTTAAATAAAAGTTTTTCTCTTTTTTTTTTCCTCTTTCTCTTCTTCTTTCTATATTCTGTGAGAGGGAGAACATAAAAATGAGGCCATCTCTGTCCCAAACCTCTCCCATCCATGGGTCGGTAGGAGGGGTAGCCATTAGGAATCTTAAACAGAAAATCAAGAATTTAGAGGCAATGGTTATAAGCCTTGATGATAAAATTCGGAATATGGATGGAGAAATGAAAGAGAATGAAACACTCAGAGAGCAAATAAGATCTTTGGAGGAAGCAAATAAAGCACAAGGGCAGGAGAGAAAGGAGCTAGAAAAAAGAATAAAGAAGCTTGAAGGGGAAAACAGTCAACTAGAATCTAGAATTTCTAAACAAGAAGATAAAAACAAACAGCTGAATGACAACCTAAATGAATTAGATGTTAGTTCACTGCTCTCTTCTGTGAGAGACGAGATTGCTGCTTGGAATGTCCAGATTAAGGAAAATATTGAACAGTTCAGAAAAGAGTTCCAGGAGCTGAATATGGAAAATGATGCCATGAAAACTTCCTTTGCTGATGCTCTAAAGGGGAATGTGGCAGTAAAAGAGGCTGTAAAGGTGGTAGCACTGGAAAACATACAAACAGTTGACTATAAAGAGACAGTAATCGAAAAAATGAAAGACGTTGTGATGGAAAGGGCAAACCCACTCATCAGACAGGCACTTGATAAGGAGAAGACAGTGGTAATCTCAGGCATAAGCGAATCCCAGGAGCCAACATGGCAGGGGAGACTTGAAGAAAATAAAGCTAGGGTTGTAGACCTGATAAGAAAGCTTGGAGTAGTTTGTGGTCCTGAGGATATTGTAAACATACACCAACTAGGTAAATATTTGAGGGAAGGAAAGCCGAGACCAACAAAAGTAACCTTTGAGAGAGGGGAAACATGTAGGGAAATATTGTTGAGAAAAAAAGTCTAAAAGACCTTCAAGAATTCAAAGAAGTGTTCATTAGACGATACAGAACACAGGAAGAGATGGGAAAGATCAAAAACTTGTTGCAAGAGGCAAGAAGGTTAAATGAGGAAAGAAATGAAGAACAGAAGAACAATTTTCATTTCAGAGTTCTTCCAGACAAAGGGGAGATAAAGAAGATAATGACGGAAGATCAGGGGATCGGGCCTCATTAAGATTGTTATACACAAATGCTGATGGATTAGCTGGTAAGGCAGTAGAATTAAAAGATAGGATTCACAACAGTAAGGCAGATATAGTAGCAATTACAGAGACTAAGTTGAGTGAGGACATAAACAGTGTCACAGTTTTTCCTAAGGGCTTCAGAATACTAAGGGTTGAAAGATCTGAGAGGACTGGTGGAGGGATAGCACTGCTCATAAGTGAAAGGATTCAAGTTGAAGAAATAAACTTGGCTATAGAAAGTGAGTTCAAGGAATTTCTTGTTGCTCACATAAATACTTGGTCAGAGAGCATTATAATAACTGTTGTATACAACCCACCAAGGAACCAAAATAGGCTTGAAGTTTATGAGGAAAGTCATATAGGTACTATTGAAGTCATAAACTCAGTTGTTAACATGGCACGGGAAAAAAAATGTAGGATTTTGATTATGGGAGACTTTAATCATAAAGAGATAGATTGGATAAATCTTGACCCACACAATGGTGAGGACTCATTTGGGGCAAGATTCCTAGATTGCATACAAGGGAGTTTCCTACACCAACATGTAATGGAACCAACAAGGGCCAGGGGTGGGGATGAGCCATCACTACTTGATCTAGTGTTCACAGATAATGTGTTGGATATTGAAAAAATTGAGTATGAACCACCAATTGGAAAGAGTGACCACTGTGTGTTGTTGATGGAGTATATCATTGAAGATATTCTTCCTGAGAGTAGAAGCACTGAGGACATGAGGAGGAACTATCCGAAAGGAGATTACATCAAAATGAATGAGCTTTTTACAGTTATTGACTGGAGAACCTTATTTTACAACAAATCTGTACAAGAAATGTATGACATCTTTTGTGAGAAATATGGGAAGATAGTAGATTGCTGCATACCTGTCACCAAAGTAGGTGTAATTCATGCCAGAGAGAAATGGTTCGATAATGGGTGTAAAAGAGCTAAGGAGTGGAGAGACAAATGCTGGAAAAGGTATAGGAGGAGAAAAAACATAAATGCCTGGCAAACCTACAAAAGAGCAAGAAATGACTACCTAAGTAAAAGGAGAGAGGCAGAGAGAGACAATGAGAGGGACATCACCAGGAAGGCTAAAGAAAATCCCAAGCTTTTCCACAGCTTTATCAGAGGAAAACTGAAGGTAAAAGAACAGGTTTTAAGGCTAAAGAGAGCGGATGGAAGCATCACTGAGACGGATGAAGAGATCTGCAAAGAATTGAACAAGGAGTTTCAGTCAGTATTTACAGTAGAAAATACCCCACCCCCTCAGATTACAGTGATAGAAGCTCAAGGGCCGGTATTAGAGAACATCAACCTTACAGCCACAGAGGTATGCAAAGCGCTGATGGATTTAGATGTTCATAAAGCTACAGGTCCTGATAACATATCCCCTCATGTGCTTAAAAAATGCACAAACTCAATATCAGTGGCACTAAGTATCATATTTAAATAGTCACTGCAGTCAGGGGAGATTCCAAGATGCTGGAAACAAGCAAATGTGATACCTATCTTCAAAAAGGGAAGGGGGGATACGGCTCTGAACTATAGACCAGTTTCCTTGACCAGCATAGTTTGCAAAGTTATGGAGAAACTACTAAGGAAACATATCTCTCTTCACTTGGAATCCTTCAACTTTTTGTCAGTGAGGCAACATGGCTTCAGAGAAGGTAGATCAACAGTAACAAACTTATTAGAATTTTATGATGAGGTAAGCCAAATCTTACAGGGAAGAGAGGGCTGGGCAGATTGCATATTCCAAGACTTCCAGAAAGCGTTTGACACTGTTCCACATGGGAGACTTATTAGGAAGCTGCAATCAATGGCTAGAATAAGTGGAAATGTTTTAGAATGGATAAAAACTTACTTAGAAGGAAGGGAACAGAGGGTTAGAGTAAGACACTCAGTGTCTGAATGGAGAAGAGTTAGTAGTGGAGTTCCACAGGGTTCAGTTTTAGGGCCACTTTTGTTCCTTGTATATGTAAATGACCTACCAGAGTCTGTAAATTCATTCATGAATATGTTTGCAGATGATGCAAAGATTGTGAAGAAAGTAAAAAACGAGAACAATGGTAGAGAACTTCAGGAGGATCTAAATAATCTGCATGAGTGATCAGAAAAGTGGCTAATGAACTTCAGTACTTTAAAATGTAAGGTAATGAGAATGGGTACAAGTACAAGAAGGCCCAAGCTTGACTACTCGGTGGCTGGAGTACAACTTCAAGAGACAGAAAATGAGAGAGATCTAGGAGTAAACATACTGGCAGATTTGTCTCCAGAAATACATATAAATAACATAGTAAGGGCAGTATATGCATTCTTATCAAATGTAAGGGTAGCCTTCAGGCACATGGACAAGGAAATGTTCAGAAATATTTATGTAACCTATGTGAGGCCAAAACTCGAATATGCAGCCCCCTTTTGGAATCCGCACTTGAAAAAGCACATAGCTAAGCTTGAAAAAGTTCAAAGACATGCCACGAAACTGGTGCCAGAAATACGCAATCTCAGTTATGATGAGAGGCTGAGGGAATTAGACTTACCATCACTCGAAGCTAGAAGAGTGAGGGGGGATATGGTGACAGTCTTTAAATTCCTTCATGGTTATGATAGAGTGGATAGGGATCGATATTTCGATATGGCTGGCTCTAGAACTAGAGGTCATAGTTTGAAGCTTCGTAAGAAAACTTCTTTGCAGGATGTAAGGAAATACTTTTTTCAGTGTAAGAGTAGTTGATAATTGGAATTGGCTAAGCGAGGAGGTAGTTAATGCTATCTCAATCCATAGTTTTAAGGACAGGTATGATAAGTATCACTAAGTCTAAAATGGAACCGATCAGGAGACGGGAAGATACGAGCTTTGGGCTCTTTCCCGTAAACACAATTAGGTAGTCACACTTAGGTAATCACACATACACACACACACACACACACACACAAACATATAATCACACATTAAGAAGCTGAAAGCAAAGGTAAGAATAGGTGGAAATGTCTTGAAATAAATAAAAACATACTTTTAATTTAATAATTGAAAAATGATTTTCGAAGTAAAATTGAGAACCTTAATTTATTGTAGTAGGATGGCTCATGGCATCAACGGCCTATTATGATAATAGATCTGAAGGGTCTTGTGGACTTAAATAAGACTGTCCAGGGCAGTTCGATGTATAGCCTCCCTTCAGTTACGGTTTTCTTCTATACCTACATCAAAAGCGACTATTCTTGGATATCCGTTAAATATGTCTTTTTATCTCCTCCTATCTGGCAAATTACATTAATCCTCATCTGTTTCTCTTTATGCTCTCTTCATTCCCAGGCTAGATGAGGGTAGATTTATTTCTATTTTGGTCCCTCCTGGTGTCACAATCATAAAAAGAAATTCAAAATAGGACATCACACTGCTATGGGTTGTGGCAGGTCCAGCGAGAATGAGGTAAGCCTTCCAAGTGGACGTGTGTGGTGGAGAATTGCCGACATTTCTGTCCAGTGTCCTCTCCTAGTGTGTTAACCCACTCTTTAATGTCGCTGTGACACCTTTCTCGGCATTAAAAAGTCCTTCAGATAATCCCCACACTGTACTAAGTCGTTCAACTCGACTAATAATGGTGCTATGAGCGTGAAGGTGAAGGAAGATAAAGATATATGAGTGTTAAGTAGTTCTTTAAGCTGGTTGGCCAATATTTCTAGTATTCAGATTCCAAATATTGATTCAGATTAGGAAACCAGTAAAATGTTCGTTGCTACTAAGAATGGTGTCTTTGGCCAGTTAAAATTAGCTGTAATATCATACCTTGGCTTCGCTTCCTTAGTATGTTTTAACATAGGTTAATATACTAGCTTCCAGCTCGTGAAGTAAAAGGGCTTAAGGATCACTGTTTTTTCCTTAATTACACAGCTATTTCTCAAAGCACAGTCTTGGTCGTTGGACCATCTTACCTCACCTTACGTGTTTGCTTTTAGCATTTACAATCCAAGTATTTGTCTAGATTTTGAAACCAGTCGAGTTTCGTTGCTACTAGCAACAGTGTCTTTGGTCAGTATAATTAGTTGTAATTTCGCCGACACAGCTAATTTTCAAAGCACAGCCTTTGTCAATTAATAACCTCACCTCACCTTATATGCTTAGATGCGATAATATGCTTAACCTAATTAAAAAAAAAATATCGTTTGAAGACCTTTGCTCGCTTATAGTGAGAGTGTGATTAACTATATTTAATATTATACTGTATAATTTGACCATCTTTCTTATGTCATGATAATTCTCAGCTAGTTTAGCAATAATTTAGTCATTTGGTTGGTTCTACTTTCATATATATCAAGGGCATAACCCTTCAAATTGTACTATTATTGTTAAATACTATTTAGGTTAGTAGGTTATTTTGTAAGTATGTGGAACTTATATTAATTAATTGTAGCTGCCTTCATTGTAAAAGAGTTTGAAAAGTATCCTGTTAAGGGGGGTTTACACGGTCAAACGGTTCGGCGAACGCGGTTCGACAGACAAGTGTTTGAAGTGATGTTCGAACGTGTGAACGGGGTATTTGGTTGTAGAACACGTTCGACAAACGTGTTCGACAACCAAATACCCCGTTAACACGTTCGAACATCACTTCAAACACTTGTCTGTCAAACTGCATTCGACGAACCGTTTAAAAAGTGTAAACCGCCCTTTAAACTCATTGATACTCTCCAAGATTCTACTAGCTTAATTATTTACTGGTTAAATGGACAATTCTTTGTAAGAGTAATAATAATAAAAAACAATTAATTAATAAAATGGAGATATGTTATATAATTCAAAATTATCATACAATCTTAAGAAAGAGAAAAAAAAAATAAATTCCAAGTAAAACTAATCATGCTATGGGATTAAAATGAGCTTAGGTAGAGTTAGAATTGGCAAAAGTTAAACTTGTAGAAAACTAAAGCCAGAGACATAGTAACAAACGCCTAAGGCATAACGAATTACCTAAAGATTAAGAAAATAACCTCCAAAGACAAAAAAATTAACATCAGCAACAACATGACTTAGAAGTGAACGAACGACAGAGAGAGAAACAGCTTAAATTAGTTAGCATGAAAACATACTAATCAGAGACTCCTAAGATGGTCCTTATTCCTCTAACCCTACGCCATGGAAATTCGTCCTGTAAAAGATTCGAAAAAATTCTTAACTGACACTTTATCAAGAGCCAATCCTTCTGCTTCAGATAATGCTACAAAACTTCCCTCCATAGTCTTGTCTTAAAAGGGGAATTTGACGTGCCTACTCATTAATATGCCTTAGTAAGTTCCCATAGTGCCTGCATCAATCCACCCCTTAATCTTGCAACATTCATTTACTATTTTTTATATATAAAAGTTTGAAATGTATATAATTGTCAAATTAGATAGTTTAATGGTAGTTTTGTAAAATGTAAATATTGAAGGAACAATATTTTAGGTGTAATTTGGGCGATACAGCATCTTATGTATGTGTTGTGCTGGTATGACTTCAATAGTGAGCATAGTGCAAATCAGAATAATTGGTTAGGTTGCCACGCTCCACCATATTATTTATTAACATCTAAAAGGATCTTATCAAAACTGTGGATATATGAGATAATGCAGACATACACTAAGATGTATGTCCTACTATTTGTTATATTATGTAATCATTTCTTATCCTAAATAATTACCATATCTATTATGTAATATTAAGTCATATCTCATATATGCATATGAGATAGAGAGATGGCGTGAAAAGAGCAGTGAATGTATGTAGCATGTCTGTGAAACAAGAAAGAGAGCGTGCAAGAGTTAGGGATGAGTGCAGGAAGACTGTGTATTTATGACGCGACCTAATTTAATTTCTCGCATCTGCTAGCCAACTCAACTGTGATGGATGGGTGTGAGTGAAAGAAGTTCCCATGTGATGAAGCTTGGGGGTAAACCAGCTGCGGTTGTTGGACCTCATTGTAGAATATCCCTGACTGCCTACATTGTGGATGATCCAAGCAGGGTGGAAGGGGGGAAGATGTAACAACCTTTTATTCACAAAAAGCTGAGAGGAGTGGGTGAATTATGTGTGGATCGTGGTAAATGCGCATTTTATGGATTTGCCACCCCCCATGCAATGGGGAATTTAGCATGTGTATATGTATATGTATATATATTTAATTTACTAAGTCTCTCTTTATCGCATTAGCATATATTTGCATTTTGCTGAGTTGATGCGAGACGCAGCAACGATGTAAGTGCCTAAGTCTCTCGAATAATACTTGAGGAGAGTAGTTGAGTTAATTTTGCCCACTACAGACAACAAGGTGTTAGCTGTTCTCTTTTCTTGTAAATATATTGCCTTATTGTGTGTTTGTAATTTAATCAATAGAACCTAAGTGAAGAAGAAGGTATTTCCTTCAAGACCAAGTATTATCCTACACAGACACTAAGAAAGACATGGCGCAGTAAGAAACTTTTTTGTAGGTTCTAAGTTACATTGAATAACATCTCGAGCTGGCGGCTATCTCCCCTGCCTTTTTGTTTTCCTGTTTACTCATCAAGGTACTCTTGGACTAGTGCTAAAGAAGTGATAGTATTTTACAGTGTTTTGTATACAGTGCATGTTAAAGTGTTCTCTATGTATTTTGTTTCGTTTCTGTCATTACTTTTCCTCTTTACAGCTACTTAAAATTTATAAAGGTCTTATCCGTCCCTGCTTAAAATACTGCTCAAACATCAGAGGTGCTTCTTCTTATACTGATCTCCTTGATAGGGTTGAAACTGAGGCAATCAGACTCATTAATGATACCTCTCCTACTTCTAATCTGGATTCTTTCTCTCTTCACTATAAGGTATCTTCCCTTTCTATTTCTACCACTTCCATCGCTGGTCTGACGAGTTGGCGAGTTGCATCCCTCCCCCACTACCGAGCCTGTGTAACACTCGCCAAACGGTCTCATCTCACAGGTACTGTGTGGAGATTTATAACTCGTGGATAGGTTGGTGCAGCGACTGCTTCTTCCCATCTACCTCCAGACTCTGGAACTCTCTTGCTCCTGCTATCTTTCTTAATTCTTATGACCTATCAACCTTCAAAAAGCGGAACTATCATCATCTCAGGGCCTATCTTCCATATCTCGGGTTCCTCTATACCTTGTTTTTTCTATCTGTCTTTTTCCTATGTGAGATATTACCTCATCTCTGCCTTGTCCTTAATGTATTTCTTTTCCTTCATCTTGCTGTTTTCTTGTGCTCGGGCCTTTATTGATTAGGGCAGTTTTTGGCTGTCCCAGTATCACACTCAAAAATTTTTTTTTTTTGTATTATCCGGGAAATAAAAATACTTTTATGGTTCAGCTCGCTCTACAGAGTGATATACCTCTACTCGCGTTAAGTACCCCAAGTGCACTGAACTGGCATCCTGTTGAGCAACTCGCTCCCACCTCACAAATACACTAACTAACGTACGCAAACGTACACTCTCTAAAGATTGCTGGGATCTTACTTGTATAAATTCTCATGTTCCTATTTAAAAAAAAAAATAATTAAATATTTTTTGCTCTTTGCTGCTCTGAGCATCCAATAGTTAAATAGTCTATTAAGGAAGGTTATCCTCTTTCTGCTGAGTGTTAGGACACCCAATATGATCAGGTAAACTTGGAAATTTAACAACCTGAGGCTACTTAAGAGAGCTATCGAGTTCCACTCCTAGTCCACATAACACCCATCCCACTGGAACTTCTGCTACTGAATTCCTGCACTTGACGAGTTCATACACTTTGATGAGACTTGTAGACTGGAAAAAGAAGAATCTATTAGACTGGCAGAAGACAACAGAGGAAGATGCAAAGAATTTGGGTGTTGTGCAGAAGAAGCTAGGATGATAGAAAAAAAAAGGTATACTAAGGGAAGATAATGAACGCTTCATGACCCTTATATATTGGCATTCAAGATAAGCTCATATTACAGCTTCAAATGCAACTGATCCAACCACAACAACCACATCTATAGCTTCTATGATTTTTACAGCTACACCTATAGCTTCTACAATTTCTACAACTGCATCAACAGTTCCTACGACTTCTACAATATTACCTACAGTTCCCATTTCTCAAAAACCATTGGCAGAAAGCCCCACAAAATTACAAGCTGACGCTACTTATCAGGTTTTTCGAGAATGACGTTGACTTTTGAATGATTTCTCTACGATAGTTGACCTTCAGAAGATGCCGAGAGAAACACATTTGATCCAATTATGTATGTGTGTGTCTCTAGACATACAAAGGATAATAGAACTGACCCTTGGAATAGCCTCAGAATAAGGATTTAAAAGTAAATGAGATCCTGGGTCAGCTACAGTCATATATCAAAGGCATTGTAATGAAGCTTTACAGATATACTAACTCATGTGTATCAAACAAGCTGATGGTGAGCCTTTCTTTGACTTTAACATGTGACTGAAAAATTTGGCTTAGGAGGTAGATCAATATTCTGGTAACCCATTGACCTATGCTAATTTTAATGGACACAATGGCAGCATTACAGGATATAGTAAATGGCTGCTTCTCGTACGAGGCTAACTGAAATAACGTCTCTGACATCCACTCATCACCAAGTCAGTTCTACATTATCTCCTCCTACAAAAGGAATAAACATCAGATAAAAAAGGATACTTCAAATCGGACTTCTGCTTCAGGACACTACAAGATGCCTCCAACTTCCAAACCTACTTCAGTTACAAGTGGACGCTGCCAGTTTTGTACACATTGAAATGGCCTAGGGAAGTGCCCCGCTGCTGAGGGCAGCTGTCAAAATTGAGGTCACTAAGGTTATTGGGCCAATGCCTCCAAGTGTCCTACCAAGGATGCCCAATGAAACTTTTGTAGAAAGACTGAACACTATGACAAGTGCTGCAAAGCAAGGATGAAGGTTATTGGGCAGGGTGGTTCTTCTATCATTGTTAGACCCTCCCTATCATCTTGACAATCCCCAATAAGGTAGAATATTAATAGTCATTGTGTTGAATCAGCTCCTTCCTCCAATAACAAGACTTCCAAACCTAAATAAGCCAAAACTCCAGATGTTTGCTGAAACATTTGCGGATGTTACAAATATCGGCAAAAGGCACCTTGACCATCTATACTTGCCTTGAAGTAGCTCGCAACTCCTGTCTTCAATAACTACACTTACTGCAGATGGATCCAAGATGGAACCCACAATGGTTACTTCCAGACTACCCTCCACCTCAGTACTAGGTCCTGTACTTCAGAGATAGAAGTTCATGAAACAGTTCAACTGCAACTCCTCTCGGATATTCATTGCCATTAGTTGGCAGTAATCTCGCCCGATTTCCAGAAACCAATTTGAAAGGTGTAACATGTCAATAGATGCTCTCAATTACACCTCTCTACTACCACGTCCCCTTCAGCCGCAAAAGAGTACTTTCTTCAGAAATTTCAGGGCATGTTGGTCTCTAAGGCGGATCTAAAAACATGATAATCCACCAGAAGGATGACACTGTATAAGTCAATATCTATATACCAAGACCAATCCCCTTTGCATTTTAGAATCAAGTTAAGGAGAAACTTAAATATTATGGTCCAACAAGTGCATCATTAAGATAGTTAATGAAGACTCATTGCAATGGTGACACTCTCTTGTGGTCACCCCAAAGGATTAAGGTGTTCGTATCATAGTCGATATCACACACCTCAGCTGTCAGGTGTCATGGCCAAATCACCCTTCTCCAATTCCCCTCCACCACTGTCCACAGAATTGCCCTCCTGGCCACGTTAATTTAGCAAAGCAGATTCCTTATTCGGGTACTGGCAATTGGAACTCGCCAAGGAATATCAACACCTCACTACTTTCATCATCCTACATGGACGTTTCAAAAACCGCCGAGGACCCATTCGCTTCGTGGCTTCCGATGATGATTTTTGCATTGACATGGACCTTCAAGGAATAAAAGATTGTGTTACAGATGTTGAAGATATTCTCCTGTATGATGAAGATTTTTTGACACATCTCCAGAGGATACACCAGATGCTCTCTAGGTGATGCAAGTATGGGATCACTTTATATGCAGAAAAGTTTCTGGTTGCTGGATCTAGTTTGAGCTTCTGGGAAAATAACCTCTTATAACATGGCATTTTCAGACAAGGAAAAATTTAATTCCATTCATGATGTCCCTACTTCCACCAACCTAATTGATCTTTGTTTACTCATAAGCCTGGCAAACCATTTTGGCCCAGTTCACCCCAAACATTGCCTCTGCTGCTCAACCTCTATGATTCCTGATGAACCCCAAAAGGATGTTTACATGGACTGTGGATTATGATGAGATATTCCACTAGGTCAAGACAGAACTCTTCTAACTGCTTATCGTTGTACCTTTCAAACTGACCTTACCAACTGTCGCATACTGATATATCCCATCTCTACGGAATTGGTTATGCCCTATTGCGAGATCATGGCCAAGGCCGGGTGCGAGTCGATCATTGTGGCTCTCGCTTTCTTGCTGATGCTGAAACGTGCTACACCACCTTTGAACAGGAATTGATTGCTACTGCCTGAGCAGGATCTAAGTGTAAACAATATTTGAACAGCCTCCAAAATTTCAACATGATGTCGGATAAGTGGCCACTGTTTCTGATCCTGAACCATTACACATTGGATTTGGTTGAGAATCCCCACTTCCAATGCCTCAAGGAGAAGCTCTCACCATATTCATTTACAGTTGTGTGGCATGCTGGAAAACATATCAGCATTCCTGATACCTTGGAATGTTCCCCAGTCAGCCTTCCTTTGCCAGAGGAAGAGATAACTTCTGCCAATGTTGTGACACACCTCAGGACCATCATCACCATCAACAGTATTATATCTGAAGAAGATTCTTCACTTTACGACTCTGATGGAACCTTACAGGATCTCTGCAGTGTTGCATAGTTCCGTTGTAAACCAGTCTGCTTGAAGCTGTGACCTCAAAAATTTTCTTCCTATCGGTACGAGTTATCTCACTGAAATCCTTCCATATTGGACAATACGAGACAGCCTCTATGCAAATAGGGAACTTGTCTTTTATAGCCAATAGATCGTAGTTCCTGCTGCCCCTCGCCGCCACACCCTCGCTCGTCTAAATGATAGCCACAGAGGTGTGAAAGCCATAAAGTGTCAGGCAAGACAAAACATTTTCTGACATGGCATCGATTCTGACATTATGAAGACTATCAGTGCCTGCAAACCTCGTCAGATGTTGCAGCCCAGCCAACAACAAGAACCCCACATGTGCGACTATAAATCCACTTCACCTTTTGAGTCAGTTTCTGCAGATTTCTTCTACTGTCACAGGGAACTCCTTCCTCATCATAGCTGACGGGGTGGCCTGTTGTTGTCCCCATTGAAGGTGATAATACTGCTTTTCACACTATACATATGTTCTGCTGGTATTTCTGGGAAATTAGGTGTCCCTCTTTGACTATGCACTGACAACAGACCCCAGGTTACCAGCACTAACTTCCAAAACTTCATGGAGAGATGGAGAATCTACCATGCTATTTCATCTACACATTACACCCAGTCAATTTGCCATGCTAAGGCTCCTTGAAATCGGTCAAGTCTCATCCTCAAGATGGAAAACTCTGGCTACATAGACTGTACATAATTCGACAGGGGTTTACTAGAACTTTGCAATACCCTCAACTTCACAGGACGCTCCCCTGTCCAGATACTTTATGGTTACCCATTTCACTCATATGTCCCTGCTCATTCCAAGTCCTTCTGTAAAAAGTGGCAAGCCAAGAGAGAGGATTGTGATCACCAGCTGCTGCCTGTGCTGACCAGGTGAAGACTCAGTATTATCAGCACGCCCGCCCTCTTCCCAAGTTGAGTGTTGGACAGAATATTCACATTTAAGACCCAACAACTCACCAATGGGACAAAGTTGGGGTTATCATGGGCTGTGAAAAGACCAGGGATTATGAGGCCTGCCTTCCTAGTGGCCGAATCTGGTGGCAAAATAGACGCTTCTTTCACCTATAGCCCTTGCCTAGTGTTGACCCCCTCCCACATATCCCTGTGGCTCCTTGCTAGGAAGATACATTTAAGTCCTCTTTAGCTGATCCCCCCAGTCACCCAAAGGCCGCTGTAAAAACCCACTCGAAATGTCACTACAAGCGTGAGGGAGGAAGGGAGGGAGGTGTATATATTAGATAAATATAGACAGACTCTGAGATGTATGTGCTACTATTCTTTATATTATGTAATTACTTCATATACTAAATATTTACCATATTTATTAGGTAATGTGTATTAATATCTAATGTTTAATTGCCCATGTCTCCCTTTATTGAATCAGCTATAATTTGCATTAGACGGCGTCTATGCGAGATGCAGCATCGATGTAAATGTCTAAGCCTCTCGCATTACGCTTGGTCAGAGCAGATGAGTTGAGTTCACTTCCTAAAGATGACCAAGTATTAGCTGTTCTCTTTTCTTGTATATTTATGAATTTATTGTATGTTTGTAACTTTAAGTAATAGAACCTCAGTGAAGAAAAAGGTGTTTCCTTCCGGATATAATAATATTCTAAACGGACACCGAGACATAATAAACCACCATTTTACATAATGAAGTGAAATTTTCTTTATCCTTTCTTGATTAATCTCGTTTGTTGTTATTTTTATTGTAAACATTTTGTACATGGGTTCTGCGATATTTAAAAGGCATTCCTATTAATGAGTCTATTTGTTGAGTTAATTTGCTTAACTTTCGGTGATAATAAAAGTAGTATTGTAAGTTAATATTAATGTTGTTTTAAGTATTCTCCATTTTTCACAAGCCAGGTATTACTGATTTACAAAATTATTGTTTTAATTGATGACGACTCACTTTTTCCCCTGAACAAAATTGTTTTTTTTATAAGCCTCAGAGTTCGTAACTATATATATATATATATATATATATATATATATATATATATATATATATATATATATATATATATATATATATATATATATATATATATATATATATGTATATATATATATGTATATATATATGTATATATATATATATATATATATATGTATAGATAGATAGATAGGTAGGTTGGCCCATGATATCATTCGCTTCGTGCGATTCTACAGCTGAAGGTTTTTTAGACTTGAATAGAACTGTTTAAGATAGTTCAGAGTTAAATTTTTCTTCAATTATGTTTCTTTTATTATGCCCATATCATCACCGAATATTCTTAGAAATTCGATACACATGTCTTATTATACCATCTCTGTTTCTCTTTACTTGGTTTTCTTCGTAACCAGACCCGTATCATACTCATAATATATATATATATATATATATATATATATATATATATATATATATATATATATATATATATATATATATAAATATTTATATATTTATATATATATATATATATATATATATATATATATATATATATATATATATATATATATATATATATATATATATATATATATATATATATATATATATATATATATATATATATATATATATATATATATATATATATATATATATATATATATATATATATATATATATATAATATATATATATATATATATATATATATATATATATATATATATATATATATATATATATATATATATATATATATATATATATATATATATATATATATATATATATATATATATAACCAGATAAGCACATTACATATGTGAAAACATGAATCATTTTTTTACCCCGACCGGGACTCGAACCTAGGACTTATGATTACTAAGTCAAGGCGCTACCACTACACCACAGAAGGTTAAAAGGAATCCAACCTTATAGCTTATATCTGCTATACTTAGAAATGAACGCATTCTAACTGAATGCCACTATGTTCATAATGCAGATTCCCCAACCTCACTCGTGGCTTCACTTTAGCATTTAATTCAATTCCCAATCTCATTCGGGCCATGAAATAACCAGATAAGCACATTACATATGTGAAAACATGAATCATTTTTTTACCCCGACCGGGACTCGAACCTAGGACTTATGATTGCTAAGTCGAGGCGCTACCACTACACCACAGAAGGTTAAAAGGAATCCAACCTTATAGCTTATATCTGCTATACTTAGGAATGAACGCATTCTAACTGAATGCCACTATGTTCATATTGCAAATTCCCCAACCTCACTCGTGGCTTCATTTTAGCATTTAATTGAATTCCCAATCTCATTCGGGCCATGAAATAACCAGATAAGCACATTACATATGTGAAAACATGAATCATTTTTTTACCCCGACCGGGACTCGAACCTAGGACTTAGGATTACTAAGTCAAGGCGCTACCACTACACCACAGAAGGTTAAAAGGAATCCAACCTTATAGCTTATATCTGCTATAAAAAATGCGTTCATTCCTAAGTATAGCAGATATAAGCTATAAGGTTGGGTTCCTTGTAACCTTCTGTGGTGTAGTGGTAGCGCCTTGACTTAGTAATCATAAGTCCTAGGTTCGAGTCCCGGTCGGGGTAAAAAATGATTCATGTTTTCACATATGTAATGTGCTTATTTGTATTTCATGGCCCGAATGAGATTGGGAATTGAATTAAATGCTAAAATGAAGCCACGAGTGAGGTTGGGGAATCTGTAATATGAACATAGTGGCATTGAGTTAGAATGTGTTCATTCCTAAGTATAGCAGATATAAGCTATAAGGTTGGGTTCCTTTTAACCTTCTGTGGTGTAGTGGTAGCGCCTTGACTTAGTAATCATAAGTCCTAGGTTCGAGTCCCGGTCGGGGTAAAAAATGATTCATGTTTTCACATATGTAATGTGCTTATTTGTATTTCATTGCCCGAATGAGATTGGGAATTGAATTAAATGCTAAAATGAAGCCACGAGTGAGGTTGGGGAATCTATAATATGAACATAGTGGCATTCAGTTAGAATGCGTTCATTCCTAAGTATAGCAGATATAAGCTATAAGGTTGGGTTCCTTTTAACCTTCTGTGGTGTAGTGGTAGCACCTTGACTTAGTAATCATAAGTCCTAGGTTCGAGTCCCGGTCGGGGTAAAAAATGATTCATGTTTTCACATATGTAATGTGCTTATTTGTATATATATATATATATATATATATATATATATATATATATATATATATATATATATATATATGTATATATGTATATATATATATATATATATATATATATATATATATATATATATATATATATATATATATATATATATATATATATATATATATATATATATATATATATATATATATATATATATATATATATATATATATATATATATATATATATATATATATATATATATATATATATATATATATATATATATATATATATATATATTTATACATATATATTTATATATATATATATATATATATATATATATATATATATATATATATATATATATATATATATATATATATATATATATATATATATATATATATATATATATATATATATATATATATATATATATATATATATATATATATATATATATATATATATATATATATATATATATATATATATATATATATATATATATATATATATATATATATATATATATATATATATATATATATATATATATATATATATATATATATATATATATATATATATATATATGTATTTATATATATATATATATATATATATATATATATATATATATATATATATATATATATATATATATATATATATATATATATATATATATATATATATATATATATATATATATATATATATATATATATATACATATACGAATCATTTTTACCACGACCGGGACTCGAACCTAGGACTTATGATTACTAAGTCAAGGTGCTACCACTACACCACAGAAGGTTAAAAGGAATCCAACCTTATAGCTTATATCTGCTATACTTAGGAATGAACGCATTCTAACTGAATGCCACTATGTTCATATTACAGATTCCCCAACCTCTCTCGTGGCTTCATTTTAGCATTTAATTCAAATCCCAATCTCAATCGGGCCATGAAATTATCAAATAAGCACATTACATATGTGAAAACATGAATCCTTTTTTACCACGACCGGGACTCGAACCTAGGACTTATGATTACTAAGTCAAGGTGCTACCACTACCCCACAGAAGGTTAAAAGGAATCCAACCTTATATCTTGCCCCGAATGAGTCCTCACCACTGTGTGGGTCAAGATTTATCCAATCTATCTCTTTATGATTAAAGTCTCCCATAATCAAAATCCTACATTTTTTTTCCCGTGCCA
>JAXCGZ010011543.1:37500-42500 GCA_037179515.1 Halocaridina rubra
AGTAAGTAAGTAAGTAAGTAAGGAAGGAAGGAAGGAAGGAAGGAAGGAAGGAAGGAGCTCACTAACTGACTGACTGACTTATTAACTACATATCTTCTTATATATTCATCTCTCTGTCTCTCTTATTCAGCAGTTGAAGTTTTTTTTAAATATTCACAACAACAACAACCACCCCAAGAAATAAATGCTAGTTGGAAAATTTTTCATGGTTTTATGAATGTGTATTTCCTCTTCGGAGTTAGTGCACCAGTTACTAATTTGATAATAGTAGTACTTACGGTTCTGGAACCCTCATAGTAATTGATACTTTAGCGTTGAATTGTAACTGCTGCCATTTATTGCAACTACATTGTCTTCTTTACTCTATATTTTGTAGAGAGGGAGGTGAAATCTAAGCTTGGATTTCCCTCGCTACAAACGTGTAATTGGGTGCATGAACATCTTTGCAGTTTGTGACCAGTGCAAAATTAATGTGTTACTTGTTACTCAGCTTCCTTTACCAACGTAAAGTAAGCTATTCAGAGCAAGGGTGAGTAGATTGTCACTTCTATAGCATAGCTATTGGCAGAATTTAGATAGAGCACATCTGTGAGAAAATCTAGATTATGCTTTAATATTCTCTTATTTTCCTTTTTGTCTCTGAGGAAGGGCTACATAAGAGCCGCTGATCTAATATAGTTTCCTCATACTTTCTCAAAGAAAGTTCGCATGTGCTTTTTTACAAAAGAGGATCCAAAAAGAAAGATGATCTTAATATATAACATTACGGACAGAAAACAAGGCGCTCTGGTAGACTAGCATGGTGGCAGTGAATTCAAGGTATCAGGTGGTGATAAAGGAAATTTAGCGATGGGAAAGGGACAGTGGGTGTGGCTAATCTCTCTGCTTACAGATACGTATGGTAGGTTCTTGAGAAGAAAATGGCATCCCTGAAGAATGTTATTTCGTTTTCAGTTTCAAAACCCTATGAGGTTGTCCAAACTGGTTTCTGTGAGATTCTTGCTACGTGGGAAAAGATAATAAAAAAAAAATAAATGTGCAGAAAGGAATGGTTACTGTAATAGAGTACGATGCTTCGTTTATCACATATTGAATGTCCCCCTTATAATAAACATTTGTTTTTATTTAGCTTGCTCTAGCCGGAATTTCGAAAGGGCTTCTGCTTGCTTCACCCACCTATGTAAGTAGAGTAATTTTTTATTCTCTCTCTCTCTCTCTCTCTCTCTCTCTCTCTCTCTCTCTCTCTCTCTCTCTCTCTCTCTCTCTCTCTCTCTCTCTCTCTCTCTTTATTTATCTATCTATCTATCTATCTATCTATCTATCTATCTATCTATCTATCTATCTATCTATCTATCTATCTATCTATCTATCTATCTATCTATCTATCTATCTATCTATCTATCTGACTGACTGACTGACTGACTGACTGACTGACTGACTGACTGACTAACTAATTTAACTAAATAACTAAGTAAGTAAGTAAGTAACTAACTAACTAACTAACTAACTATCTAACTAACTAATTAACTAACACTCATTCCTTTACTCACCATCTATCTATCTATCTATCTATCTATCTATCTATCTATCTATCTATCTATCTATCTATCTATCTATCTATCTATCTATCTATCTATCTATCTATCTATCTGACTGACTGACTGACTGACTGACTGAATGACTAAGTAAGTAAGTAAGTAAGTAAGTAAGTAAGTAAGTAAGTAAGTAAGTAAGTAAGTAAGTAAGTAAGTAAGTAAGTAAGTAAGTAACTAACTAACTAACTAAGTTACTAACTAACTAACTAACTCACTCATTCCCTTACTCACCATCTATCTATCTATCTATCTATCCATCTATCTAACTATCTATCTATCTATCTATCTATCTATCTATCTATCTATCTATCTATCTATCTATCTATCTATCTATCTATTTATCTATCTATCTATCTATCTATCTATCTATCTATCTATCTATTTATCTATCTATCTATCTATCTATCTATCTATCTATCTATCTATCTATCTATCTATCTATCTATCTATCTATCTATCTATCTATCTATCTATCTATCTATCTATCTATCTATCTATCTGACTGACTGACTGACTGACTGACTGACTGAATGACTGACTGACTGACTGACTGACTGACTTACAGACTGACTAACTAACTAACTAACTAATTAACTAACTAACCAACTGACTGACTGACTAACAGACTGACTAACTAACTAACTAACTAACTAATTAACTAACTAACCAACTAACTAACTAACTAAGTAACTAACTAACTAACTAAGTAACTAACTAACTAACTAACTAACTAACTAACTAAATAACAAACTAACTGACTAACTAACTAACTAACTAACTAACTAACTAACTAACTAACTAACTAACTAACTAACTAACTAACTAACTAACTAACTAACTAACTAAATCACTCATTCCCTTCCTCACCATCTATTTATCTATCTATCTATCTATCTATCTTCTATCTATCTATCTATCTATCTATCTATCTATCTATCTATCTATCTATCTATCTATCTATCTATCTATCTATCTATCTGGACGACTAACTGATTGACTGACTGACTAACTGACTGAGTGAGTGAGTGAGTGACTGACTGACTGATTGACTGACTGACTAGCTAATTAACTAACTAACTAACAAACTAACTAACTGACTAACTAACTAACTAACTAACTAACTAACTAATTAACTAACTCACTCACTGTCTGTCTATGTATGTATGTATGTATGTATGTATGTATGTATGTATGTATGTATGTATGTATGTATGTATGTATGTATGTATGTATGTATGTATGTATGTATGTATGTATGTATGTATGTATGTATGTATGTATGTATGTATGTATGTATGTATGTGTATGTATGTATGTATGCATGCATACATGCATGCATGCATGCATGCATGTATGTATGTATGTATGTATGTATGTATGCATGTATGTATGTATGTATGTATCTATCTATCTATCTGGCTGACTGACTGACTGACTGACTGACTGACTGACTGACTGACTGACTGACTGACTAAATAATTAACTAACTAACTAACTAAGTAACTAACTAACTACCTAACTAACTTACTAACTAACTAACTATCTAATTAAGTAACTAATTAACTAACTGACTGTCTATCTATCTATCTATCTATCTATCTATCTATTTATCTATCTATCTATCTATCTATCTATCTATCTATCTATCTATCTAGCTATCTATCTATTTATATATATCTATCTATCTATCTATCTACTTACCTATCGATCTATCTATCTACTTACCTATCGATCTATCTATCTATTGATCAATCGATCGATCGATCGATTGATCTAACAATCTATCTTTCTTTCTAGTGTTATTTAGTATAAAAATTCATTTAAATCTTTAGTTCGCAAAAAAAAAAAAAATGCTCAGATGAATGCAGTGTTCGGTGACATAACTATTGAAATTATCCTTTTTGAGCTCACATTACATTCGTGTATATGAAAATTATAACACATAGTAGACTAATAAAACTCATGCATAACTTGCAATATTAAATACAAGCATGCATGCATACATTGAACGGGAGAGAAAATGTATTAGTTTGACTATAGGAGATTTTAATCATAGAGAGATAGATTGGATAAAACTTGACCCACACAGTGGGGAGGACTCATTCGGGACATTATTCTTACATTGCGTACTAGGGAATTCCCTACTCCAACATGTACTTGAAGCAACGAGGGCAAGGGGTGGGGAAGAGACATCGCTGCTTGATCTAATATTCACAGATAAAGTGGTGAATATTGAAAAAAATTGAGTATGAACCACCATTAGGAAAAAGTAACCACTGTGTGTTGTTGATGGATTCTATCATCGAAGATGTTCTGCCTGAAAGTAGAGGCACTTAAGACACGAGGAGGAATTATCCAAAAGGAGAGTACATCAAAATTACTGATCCTTTTGCAGTTATTGACTGGAGGACCTTATTTAACAATATATCTGTACAAGAAATATACGACATCTTTTGTGAGGTATATGGAAGATACTAGATTGTTGCATACCTCCACCAAAAAAGTTATTCATGCCATAGAGAAATGGTTCTATAATGGGTGTAAGAGAGCTTAGGAGAGGAGAGACAAATGCTGGAAAACGCATAGGAGGAGAAAAAACATAAATGTCCGGCAGACTTATAAAAGACCAGGAAATGATTACCTAAGTAAAAAAGAGAGGCAGAGAGAGACTATGAAAGCGGTATCACCAGGAAGGCTAAAGAAAATACCAAACTTTTCCACAGCTTTATCAGAGGAAACCTGAAGGTAAATGGACAGGTTTTAAAGCTAAAGAGAGAGGATGGAAGCATCACTGAGACGGATGAAGATATCTGCAAAGACTTGAACAAGAAGTCTCAGTCAGTATATATAGTAGAAAATACCCCACCCCCCTCAGATTGCAGAGATAGGAGCTCATGGGCCGGTATTAGAGATCATCATCCTTTCAGCCATAGAGGTATGTAAAGCACTGATAGAGGTAGCTACCCATGAAGCTACAGGTCCTGATGATATATCACATTATGTACTTAAGAAATATGCTATATCTATATCAGCAGCATTATGTATCATAAATGAAAAGTCGCTGGAATCAGAGGAGATTCCAAGATGCTGGAAACAAGCAAACGTGGTACGTATCTTCAAAAAGAGAAGGAGGGATACAGTTCTAAACAATGGACCTGTTTCCTTGACCAGCATAGTTTGCAAAATTATGGAGACACTACATAAAACACATCTTTCTTCACTTGGAATCCTTCAACTTTTTTTTCAGTGAGACAACATGGCTTCAGAGAAGGTAAATCAACAGTAACAAACTTATTAGAATTTTTTGATGAGGTAAGCTGAATCTTACAGGAAAGAGAGGGCTGGGTGGATTGCATATTCTTAGACTTCCAGAAAGCATTTGACATGGTCCCACATGGGATACTT
>JAXCGZ010011543.1:47500-50000 GCA_037179515.1 Halocaridina rubra
CTACTCTTACACTGAAAAAGTATTTCCTTACATCCTGCAAACAAGTTTTCTTCCGAAGCTTCAAACTATGACCTCTAGTTCTAGAGCCAGCCATATCGAAATATCGATCCCTATCCACTCTATCATAACCATGAAGGAATTTAAAGACTGTCACCATATCCCCCCTTACTCTTCTAGCTTCGAGTGATGGCAAGTCTAATTCCCTCAGCCTCTCATCATAACCGAGATTGCGTATTTCTGGCACCAGTTTCGTGGCATGTCTTTGAACTTTTTCAAGCTTAGCTATGTGCTTTTTCAAGTGCGGATTCCAAAAGGGGGCTGCATATTCGAGTTTTGGCCTCACATAGGTTACATAAATATTTCTGAACATTTCCTTGTCCATGTGCCTGAAGGCTACCCTTACGTTTGATAAGAATGCATATGCTGCCCTTACTACGCCATTTATATGTATTTCTGGAGACAAATCTGCCAGTATGTTTACTCCTAGATCTCTCTCATTTTCTGTCTCTTGAAGTTGTACTCCAGCCACCGAGTAGTCAAGCTTGGGCCTTCTTGCACTTGTACCCATTCTCATTACCTTACATTTTGAGGTATTGAATTTCATTAGCCACTTTTCTGACCACTCATGCAGATTATTTAGATCCTCCTGAAGTTCTCTACCATTGTTCTCGTTTTTTACTTTCTTCACAATCTTTGCATCGTCTGCAAACATATTCATGAATGAATTTACAGACTCTGGTAGGTCATTTACATATACAAGGAACAAAAGTGGCCCTAAAACTGAACCCTGTGGAACTCCACTACTAACTCTTCTCCATTCAGACACTGAGTGTCTTACTCTAACCCTCTGTTCCCTTCCTTCTAAGTAAGTTTTTATCCATTCCAAGACATTTCCACCTATTCTAGGCATTGATTGCAGCTTCCTAATAAGTCTCCCATGTGGAACAGTGTCAAACGCTTTCTGGAAGTCTAGGAATATGCAATCTGCCCAGCCCTCTCTTTCCTGTAAGATTTGGCTTACCTCATCATAAAATTCTAATAAGTTTGTTACTGTTGATCTTCCTTCTCTGAAGCCATGTTGCCTCACTGACAAAAAGTTGAAGGATTCCAAGTGAAGAGAGATATGTTTCTTTAGTAGTTTCTCCATAAGTTTGCAAACTATGCTGGTCAAGGAAACTGGTCAATAGTTCAGAGCCGTATCCCTCCTTCCCTTTTTGAAGATAGGTATCACATTTGCTTGTTTCCAGCATCTTGGAATCTCCCCCGACTCCAGTGACTCCTTAAATATGATACTTAGTGCCACTGATATTGTGCTTGCGCATTTTTTAAGCACATGAGGGGATATGTCATCAGGACCTGTAGCTTTATGAACATCTAAATCCATCAGCGCTTTGCATACCTCTGTGGCTGTAAGGTTGATGTTCTCTAGTACCGGCCCTTGAGCTTCTATCACTGCAATCTGAGGGGGTGGGGTATTTTCTACTGTAAATACTGACTGAAACTCCTTGTTCAATTCTTTGCAGATCTCTTCGTCCGTCTAAGTGATGCTTCCATCCGCTCTCTTTAGCCTTAAAACCTGTTCTTTTACCTTCAGTTTTCCTCTGATAAAGCTGTGGAAAAGCTTGGGATTTTCTTTAGCCTTCCTGGTGATGTCCCTCTCATAATCTCTCTCTGCCTCTCTCCTTTTACTTAGGTAGTCATTTCTTGCTCTTTTGTAGGTTTGCCAGGCATTTATGTTTTTTCTCCTCCTATACCTTTTCCAGCATTTGTCTCTCCACTCCTTAGCTCTTTTACACCCATTATCGAACCATTTCTCTCTGGCATGAATTACACCTACTTTGGTGACAGGTATGCAGCAATCTACTATCTTCCCATATTTCTCACAAAAGATGTCATACATTTCTTGTACAGATTTGTTGTAAAATAAGGTTCTCCAGTCAATAACTGCAAAAAGCTCATTCATTTTGATGTAATCTCCTTTCTGATAGTTCCTCCTCATGTCCTCAGTGCCTCTACTCTCAGGAAGAATGTCTTCAATGATATACTCCATCAACAACACACAGTGGTCACTCTTTCCAATTGGTGGTTCATACTCAATATTTTCAATATCCAACACATTATCTGTGAACACCAGATCAAGTAGTGATGGCTCATCCCCACCCCTGGCTCTTGTTGGTTCCATTACATGTTGGTGTAGGAAATTCCCTTGTACGCAATCTAGGAATCTTGCCCCAAATGAGTCCTCACCACTGTGTGGGTCAAGATTTATCCAATCTATCTCTTTATGATTAAAGTCTCCCATAATCAAAATCCTACATTTTTTCTCCCGCGCCATGTTAACAACTGAGTTTATGACTTCAATCGTACCTATATGACTTTCCTCATAAATTTCAAGCCTATTTTGGTTCCTTGGTGGGTTGTATACAACAGTTATTATAATGCTCTCTGACCCAGTATTTATGCGAGCAACAAGAAATTCCCTGAACTCACTTTCTATAGC
>JAXCGZ010011543.1:60000-70000 GCA_037179515.1 Halocaridina rubra
GGAAAGGTGAATGTGGTAGGGAGAAGAGGGTGAAAGGAGCAGATGGGCAACTGCTAGTGGTTAAAATAAAGGTGAGAGAGAGATGGGCTGAATATTCAAAAAACTTGCTGAATGAGGAAGATGATAGAGATAAAGAGATTGTGGCCGTGGAAGAGGAATGGAGAATGCTAATGTTGGGAGATGAGAATGATAAAGATATAAAAAAAGAGGAGGTACGATTGGCATTGAGAGCAATGGAAGCAGGTTAAGCACCAGGGATAGATGGCTGTCATGCCGAATGCTTGTCAAAAGGTGGAGAGGCATTAGTAGAATGAATGGTTAGGTTGTTGAATGCATGTTTCAGGGAAGGAAGAGTCCCAGTTGACTGGTGGAATACATATGTAGTTCCACTTTACAAAGAGAAGGGAGATAAGTATGAGTGTAGTAGTTTTAGGGGAACTGGTTTGTTGGGTGTAGTTGGTAAGGTATTTGGAAGAGTATTAATCGAGAAAATTAGGAAAGGTACTGAGAGAATGATTGGGGAAGACCAGTGTGGGTTCAGGAGAGGAAGAGGATGTGTGGGTTATGTGTTTGGGGTAAGACAGGTGTGTGAGAAGCTCCTGGAGAAAGTTAGGGACATTTTTGTGCTTTTATGGAATTAGAGAATGTGTGTGAGAGGGTAAATAGAGAAGGGTTGTAGAGGGTGTTGTGACTGTATGGAATAAGTGGAAGTTTATTGAATGCGGTGAAGAGTTTTTACATGAATAGTAGAGCATGCATAATAGTTGGGAATGGTATGAGTGATTGGTTTGAGGTGAATGATGTGTTATGTTAAGGTTGTGTAATGTCCCAGGGTTGTTTAATTTGTATGTGGATGGAGTGGTAAGGGAAATAAACGAAAGAGTGTTAGACAGGAGCTCGGAAGGAGGATGGAAGGTTGTGGAATTTGAGTCAATTGCTATTTGCGGATGATACTGTACTGGTGGCTGATACTGAAAATGAATTTAATTATTTGGTGACTGAGTTTATTAGTGTGTGTGAAAGAAGTTAGTTGCAGGTGAATATTGGTAAAAATAAAATCATGAAATGCATGAGGAGTGTTAATGTAGGCTGATTGAATTTAGGAGTGAATGGAAAGTTGCTTGAAGAAGTTGAGAGTTTTAAATATCTGGCGTCGCATGTATCAAGTAGTGGATGAGTGGATGTAGAGGTCAATCACCGAGTGAAGGAATCAAGTAAATGCCTATGTGGGTTGAAAAGTGTAATGAGAAATAGATATTTGGGAATGACTGCAAAGAAGGATATATGAAGGTGTGATTGTGCCGGCAGCATTGTATGGAGTACAGCCTTGGAATGCAAGAGAGGATAAAAGGAAGAAGTTGAATGTAATGTAGATGAGGTGTTTGAGAAGTATGATTGGTGTATCTAGAATATTTAGAGTAAGAAATGAGGATGTCAGGCAAAGAAGAGGTGTTGGAATGAAGCTGTCGGATAGGCTACATCAGAGAGTGTTGAGATGGTTTGGACACATGGAAAGAATGAGTGATGAACGAATAGTGAAGAGAGTGTGAAGTGCAGAAGCAATTGAAGTTAGATCAAGAAAGAGACCTAGAATGAAATGGATGGATGGAATGAAAATGGCACTGAAAATACGTGGAATGTCAGTGGAACAGGGAAGAGTGAGTGTAAGAGAAAGGATTGAGTGGAGGAAGATTGTGCGTTTATGACACGGCCCAAAGGGATCTCTAGCACCTGCTAGCTCAGTGAACTGTGGTGGACGGGTGTGAGGGAAGTTGCCATGTAATAAAGGGTTGGGGTAAACCAGTGGCAGCTGTCGGGCTCATTGTAGAATATACTTGCTCGCCTATATTGTGGGTGCTCCAAATAGGCTGGAAAGGGGGCGACGTGGCTACCCTTTTTCCCCAGGGAGCTGAGAAGAGTGGTTGAGGTGCGTGTGGGTCATGGTGAATGTGCGTATCTTTGCTTGGCCACCCCCCTTAAAAGGGGGAATGAGGCATATGTATATGCATATATATATATATATATATATATATATATATATATATATATATATATATATATATATATATATATATATATATATATATATATATATGTATGTATGTATGTATGTATATATATATTTATATATATATATATATATATATATATATATATATATATATATATATATATATATATATATATATATATATATATATATATATATATATATATATATATATATATATATATATATATATATATATATAACATAATATAATATAATATAATAAAATATTCATTCATTCATTTACCTTGACTACTTACCCCAATTTGGGGGCTAGCGACATCAAAATAGAAACAATACGGGGATTACTTTGCTCTATGGGAAATAACTACTGTTCAGATAGCACTGCTAAAGTGCCACAGCCCATCCTCCCGACTCTTCCACAACTTGTGTCGCTTCATATGCCAACTCCCCAACTGCCCCTACCACAGGGCTACCTCTGTAAGATGCAGCCCCGTAGTAACAGCTGATGCCCATCAGAACTGCGTCACAATTGCTCGCTTGCTTCCCTCACATCCATCCTCCTATCATTTAGGGCTCTCCTTACTCTACAACCCTAGGCCTCCCTCTAGCATTTCTCCCATCAATTTTCACATTCATCACCTTTTTCAGCAGTCCTGCATCATCCATGCTTTCTGCAAATCACACCCGTTCTTGCTCTCACAACTTCATTCCTAAACTTATCTAAAACACATTTAGTGTCCGTCTCTCACTTGCTTTTATACCCCCATAACTCGGATTCATACATCAGAGTTGGAACAACCACTTTCTCATACAAAACTTTCTTAACATTCATTTCCAACCCACTATTCTTCATCACTTCTTTCAACCCACCCAACACTTTACATCTGCTTTTATTCCACCATTTGCAGCTATAATCGAGCCTAAATACTTAAACTGATCAACTTCCTCAAGTGTCTTTCCTTTCAAAATAAGTTTCAATTCAGCACCATCCTCATTTCATGTACACCTCATAACCTTACTCTTTCCCACATTCACTTGCAACTTTCTTCTCTCACACACCATTCCAAATTCTGACACTAACTGATACAGCTTCTCCTCTGAATCTGCTACCACCACAGTATCATCTGCAAACAGCAACTGATTCAGCTCCAACTTTTTATAATCCCCATCTACCATTCTCAAAACCTCGACCGTGCACTCGCTCATTCACTTCTATTACGACTCCATCAATATACAAATTGAACAGCCATGGTGACATCACACATCCCTGTCTCAGTCCCACACTCACTGGATACCACTCATTCACTTCATTCCCTACCCTAACACAAGCTCCACTGTCCTCATACAAACTCTTTGCTGCTTGCAACAGTCTACCATCAATTCCATATAACCTCAAAACATTATACATTGCCTCTCTATCAACTCTATCATATGCTTTCTTCAGATCCAAAAATGCAAAATACCCATCCTTACCCTGTGCAAAATATTTTTCACTTGATTGCCTAACATTAAAAATCTGATCTATACAACCTCTACCTCCACTAAAACCACTATGCACTTCCACGATGACATTTTCTGTCTTATCCCTAATCCTATTAATCAGTATCCTAACATACACTTCTCCTACCACACTCAACAAAAATATACCCCTAAAATTAGTGCATTCATACACATCTCCCTTACCTTTGTATAGGGGCACTATACAATCAATCACCCAGTCCACTGACACCATTGACAAAATAAAGCATGTATTAAACACTTTCACTAACCATTGCAATGCAGTCACACCCCCTTCTTTCAACATCTCCACTCTCACAAAATCCATTCCAGGTGCTTTCCCTGCTTTTGCTTCATATAATGCCCATTTCGACTCCTCTCTTGAATACCCCCCACTGCTGCTATAGCTGCTTCTCTTCCTCAACATATAGTAAGCACTCAAAATATTCTGCCCATCTTTTCCTTGTATCGTTCCCACTTAACATCTGGCCATTTCCTACCATTTAGAATGTATGTTAACAGTTCAGTGTTATTAATATACATACACACACACACACACACACACACATATATATATATATATATATATATATATATATATATATATATATATATATATATATATATATATATATATATATATATATATATATATATATATATATATATATATATATATATATATATATATATATTATATATATGCATATATATGTATATATATATATATATATATATATATATATATATATATATATATATATATATATATATATATATATATATATATATATATATTTATATATACATATATATATATATATATATATATATATATATATATATATATATATATATATATATATATATATATATATATATATATATATATATATATATATATATATATATATATATATATATATATATATATATATATATATATATATATATATATATATATATATATATATATATATATTATATATTTATATATATATATATATATATATATATATATATATATATATATATATATATATTTATATATATATATATATATATATATATATATATATATATATATATATATATATATATATATATATATATATATATATATATATATATATATTTATATATAATTTTTTTTTTATGAGAGTAAAACCGGGGCAGGCAGAAACTGCCCTCATCAATAAAGGCCCGGGCACGAGAAAATACCAAGACGAAGGAAAAGAAAAAGGTTAAAGGCAAGGCAGAGATGAGGTAATGTCACACAAAGGAAAACGACAGACAGAAAAAAAACAGTCAAAGTAATGAGGACCCAGAGATATGGAGGACTAGGCTCTGAGAAGACGATAGATCTGCTTTTTGAAGGATGAAAGGTCATAAGAATTAGGAAAGAAAGAAGGAGGAAGAAAATTCCAGAGTCTGGAGTTAGATGGGAAGGAGCAGTCGCTGCACCGACCAATCCGTGAGTTATAAATCTCCACATTGTACCTGTGAGATAAGGTCGCTTGGCGAGTGTTACGCGGCCTTGGCAGTGGGGGAGGGATGCAACTCGCCAAGTCATCGAAGGAGCGATGGAAGTAGTAGCAATAGAAAAGCGAAAGGGAAGATACCTTACAGCGAAGAGAGAGAGAATCCAGATTAGAAGTAAGAAAAGGATTATTAATGAGTCTGACTGCCTTAGATTCAACCCTATCAAGAAGATAAGAATAAGAAGCACCCTAGATGTGTGAGCAGTATTCTAAGCAGGGACGAATAAGACCTTTGTAAATTTTAAGCGACTGCAAAAAGGAAAAGTAATGACGAACGCGAAACAAAAACCCAATTTTCTCGAGAAAGATTTAGAAATTTGGAATATGTGATTCGTCCAAGACAAGTTAGAGGCTATATGGATTCCTAATAAGTTAATATAGTTAAGAGAGTAAATTTAATTAATTTCGAAGACAAGAGAGTTATCAGGAGGAGAAGAAGATAAAGAGATAGCCAGAAACTATCTTGGAGGCATTGAATTTAACTGAATTTTGATTGCCCCACTCAGATACTCTCTGCAAATGGAAGTTAAGAGTAGAAGAAAGAGTGATACGAGATTGATTACGAATAACAGATGAAGGTTGCGAAGAAAAGGCAGAGGAAAAGTGAAAGGTAGAATCATTAGCAAAGGCATGAAGAAGAGAGGAAGATGGGGATTGTAGAAGATCATTGATGAAGAGAAGGAAGAGAGTAGGTGAAAGAACAGAGCCCTGTGGAACACCACAACAGAGAAAGGGCTAGCTGTCGCGCCATCAACAACTACATATATAAAATGGTCAGTAAGAAATCTGAAAATCAGAGAACAGAAAAAAGGGGTAAAGCCATAGGCAGGGAGTTTGGCCAACAGAGCCTTGTGCCAGACTCTGTCAAAAGCCTTAGAGATATAAAAGGCGACGACAAAGGATTCCCCATAGTTCCTCAGAGAAGATGACCATAAATGAGTAAGATAGGACAGGAGATCACCAGTGGATCTTGCCTTGCAGAAGCCGTACTGGTGATCGGAGATAAGTGAGTTAGATTCAAGGCATTTCAAGAAGTGAGAATTGAGCAAAGTTTCGAAAACTTTAGCAACAGAGAAGGTTAGGGCAATATGTCGGTAGTTTGAAGGAATAGAGCGGTCACCCTCCTTAGGAACAGCTTGAACTAGAGTATGCTTCCGAGATGAAGGATAGATACTGGTTGACAGAATGAGGCGAAAAAGACGGCAAAGCACGGGAGCCACTTCATCTGCAAGCTCCTTGAAGAACTTTGCAGGGATACCATCAGGACCAGATGCCTTGTTCGTTCTTAGCGAGCGAAGAACCTTATGGACTTTGTGTGAAGAAAGGATATGGGAGGACATAGGGTTAGAGAGAGGTAAAGATTGAGGAACAGGTACGCTGGAATTGTTTATTGAAGATTTGGCAGAAAAATGAGAGCCAAAGAGAGTGACTTTTTCAGTGGAAGAGCAAGCTATATAGCCATCAGAAAGAATGAAAGGAGGAAAGCTTGAGTTAGAAGTTTTTGGAGAGTTTTTTTGACTAAGTACCAGAAGCATTTATCAATGGGAGAGGGGTTAAGGCCATCAAACTTTCCTTCTTATAAAGGAAGCCTTAGACCTATGAATATGAGCAGTACAGCGATTCCTAGCTATAATAAAAGCAGAGCGAGTTAGATCGGAAGGAGAGTCTTGGTAAGACCGGTGAGCCCGATTCTTAGCCTGGATAGAAATGGAGCAGGCACGGTCAAAACAAGGTTCAGGGGGAGAGAAAGTTCTGTTAGAAGAGGGGATGTATGCCTCCATTCCTGTGGTCATGATCTCGGCAAATTTTAGAGCTACCCGATCAGGGTTGCGGGACCGAAAGCAGTAGTCATTTCATGGGAAGTCAAAGAGAAAGTTACGCATATTTTCATGTTGGGTATGCTCGAAGTACCAAAGGCAGTGCTGAATAGGAGGGATTGGTGGTGGGGAGCGAAAATGGAAGAGACTGAGATCATAGAGTGGTCTGATTTGCCAAGAGGGGAAAGCACAAAATAAAAGTAGTTTGAAGGGTTAGAAGTAAAAAATAGGTCAAGATTGTTTGCAGCATGTTTGTGACGATCAATAACGCGAGCAGGATATTTGATAATTTGCTCCAGATCATGAGTAATAGAGAAAGCAAGGGCCTCACTTCCTCACACATCAGTGTGAGGAGAATGAAGCCATTTACTGTGGTGTACATTGAAGTCTCCAGTGTAGAGAACTTTGGCATGTGCATGAGAAGATAGCAAGGACTCATGAGATGAGGACAGATATTCCAAGTAAGACACAAACTCGGTGGAGTTTGGAGAACAGTAGCAGAAACAAAGGAAAATAGTGGTAGTAGAGAGATTTACTTTTAGTCAGAGAACATCATAGTCAGGAGATTCAAGGTCCATGAGTCTCGCAGTAGGAGTGTTAGTGTTGCAGTATGCACAGTCCCTACCTTTGAAAAAAAAAACAAGTATACAGATTGTAGTGAGAGATTTGAAATGGGTCAGTGCAAGCATGTATAGACGGCTGGGTTTCAGATAGAATGAGGAGGTTAGGGAGGAAAGTACCCAAGAGCTTTTCCATAGACGAAAGATTAGAGTTCAGCCCACGAATGTTAGAATTGTGGAGAGTGAAAGAAACAGATCTCTTGGGAGGTGCAACGTTAAAGGCAGATCCATTACTACCATCAAGCGTGTCTGCCCTCAAGCCAATAGTGGAGTCAACACTCTCCTTGGAGATTTTTCTATGCCAGGTATTGGGGGCCATTAGCTGTGTACTTTCCATAAATAATAACAAATATGAGGAAAAAAGATATTAAAAGAGACAGATGTGGGGAATTCTTTGGCTTATCAAAAGTATTGGGAGAGATGTGTAGTGAATATGCCAAAATATTCAGTGTAGATGTAGGCATGAGGAAAGAAACGTCCAGAAGGAAGACTCAACCTGGAACTGTCTGGACCAGTCCTAGTTGCATCCTAATACGTTCATATATATATATTTTTTTTTTTTTTTTTTAAGAGTGTGACACCGGGACAGGCAGAAACTGCCCTCATCAACAAAGGCCCGGGCACGAGCAAATACCAAGACGAAGGAAAAGAAAAAGGTTAAGGGCAAGGCAGAGATGAGGTAATGTCACACAAAGGAAAACGACAGACAGAAAAAACAGTCAAAGTAAAGAGGACCCAGAGATATGGAGGACTAGGCTCTGAGATGATGCTAGATCTGCTTTTTGAAGGATGAAAGGTCATAAGAACTAGGAAAGACAGAAGGAGGAAGAGAGTTCCAGAGTCTGGACGTAGATGGGAAGAAGCAGTCGCTGCACCGACCAATCCGCGAGCTACAAATCTCCACACAGTACCTGTGAGATGAGGCCGCTTGGCGAGTGTTACGCGGCCTCGGCAGTGGAGGAGGGATGCAACTCACCAACTCATCAGAGCAGCGATGGAAGTAGTAGCGATAGAAAAGTGAAAGGGAAGATACCTTACCGCGAAGAGAGAGAGAATCCAGGTTAAAAGTAAGAGAAGGATTATTAATGAGTCTGACTGCCTTAGATTCAACCCTATCAAGAAGATAAGTAAAGGAAGAAGCACCCCAGATGTGTGAGCAGTATTCTAAGCAGGGACGGATAAGACCTTTGTAAATTTTAAGTAACTGCAGTGAGGAAAAGTAATAACGAAAACGAAACAAAACCCCCAATTTTTTGGATGAAGATTTAGAAATTTGGATTATGTGATTCTTCCAAGACAAATTAGAGGCTATATGGATTCCTAATATATTGATAGAGTTAAGAGGGTAAATTTCATTAGTTTCGAAGACAATAGGGTTATCAGGAGGAGAAGAAGATAAAGAGATAGCCAGAAACTGTGTCTTGGAGGCATTGAATTTAACTAAATTTTGAGGGCCCCATTCAGATACTCTCAGCATATCAGAGTTAAGAGTAGAAGAAAGAGTGATACGAGATTGATTACGAGTAACATGAAGGTTGAGAAGAAAAGGCAGAGGAAAAGTGAAGGGTAGAATCATCGGCAAAGGCATGAAGAAGAGAGGAAGATGGGGATTGTAGAAGATCATTGATGAAGAGAAGGAAGAGAGTAGGTGAAAGAACAGAGCTCTGTGGAACACCACTGGACACAGAGAAAAGGCTAGATGTCGCGCCATCAACAACTACAGATATAGAACGGTCAGTAAGAAAACTGGAAATCAGAGAACAGAAAGAAGTGTTAAAGCCATAGGCAGGGAGTTTGGCCAACAGAGCCTTGTGCCAGACTCTGTCAAAAGCCTTAGAGATATCAAGGGCGACGACAAAGGATTTCCCATAGTTCCTCAGAGAAGATGAACATACATGAATAAGATACAACAGGAGATCACCAGTGGATCTTGCCTTGCGGAAGCCGTACTGGTGATCGGAGATAAGTGAGTTAGATTCAAGGCATTTCAAGAAGTGAGCATTGAACAAAGTTTCGAAAACTTTAGCAATAGAGGAGGTTAGAGCAATAGGTCGGTAGTTAGAAGGAATAGAGCGGTCACCCTTCTTAGGAACAGGTTGAACTAGAGCATGCTTCCAAGATGAAGGATAGATACTGGTTGACAGAATGAGGCGAAAAAGACGGCAAAGCACGGGAGCCAGTTCATCTGCAAACTCCTTAAGGAACCTTGCAGGGATACCATCGGGACCAGATGCCTTGCTTGTCTTTAGTGAGCGAAGAACCTTATGAACTTTGCGTGAAGAAAGGATAAGGGAGGGCATAGGGTTAGAGAGGGGAAAAGACTGAGGAACAGGTGTGCTGGAATCGTTGATAGAAGAGTTGGCAGAAAAATGAAAGCCAAAGAGAGTGGCTTTGTCAGTGGGAGAGCAAGCTATAGAACCATAAGAACGAATGAGAGGGGGAAAGCTTGAGTTACAGAAGTTTTTGGAGAGGTTTTTGGCTAAGGACCAGAAGCATTTGTCAGTGGGAGAG
>JAXCGZ010011543.1:92500-104137 GCA_037179515.1 Halocaridina rubra
CTACTCCAATCTTGTTCCAACGGTGTGAGGTCGGGACTTGAATCCGGACACGTTGACTGATGGTCAACATGACAAGGGGATGGGCATGGGAATTGTACTGACACTAGACTTGTTCAGTACGAGCGGTAGCTCGGCAACCATAGTCCTCATTCCAGGCTTGCCATTCCTTGGAGAAAGACTCTGGATGGGCTGGGACACAGGAGCGGAGGAGGCGGCATGCAGCATCTGGGCAGGAAAGCAACCTGCAGACACAGGAGTGTTACATAGCTCTAGGAGACCCCTGGTAAAGTCCTCACAGTCGATGTTTCCATTGGGCGCTGTCTTCAAAATGAGGTGCTCTACAGACTAGATGGCACATCAGCAAGAACATTTGACTGAGGATAGTGGGTGAAAACATCACATGGTGAATGCCCCATTGCTGTTAAACGGTGGGCCTCTATCGGTCTATAGGCATAGGGGAACACCAACTTCTCGGCGGTATCTACAGAACATTCTGATGACTATTGAATCCATGTTGGGTCCACAGGGTACGACCATAGGCCAGCCTGACAATCTATCGGCAATTACCATGAATAATTTCCCTGCAACCTGGAAGAATTCAGAGAAGACAGAATCAAACAGCATCGAAGGGTGATCATCAGTTACGAGGGGTACTTGTTGCAGGCTGGGCTCTTGAAGGGTCCTGTCAATTTCTGTAGAAGGTGATGACTTGTCCACGGTGGCTATGGTTTTGCAGGTGACCATGCACCGTATGTGACGACAGTTGCTGTGTTCCTTGCAGCGAGAAGGGGAAGCTCTACCGGAGCCAAAGGAGCTCTCCTGACCCATGCCCTTTTTCTTGAAACATCTGTCATAGTGGCCATTCTTGATACAAATGCGACAATGCACATCCTTGGCTGGGCATCTAGGGGTCCTGACAAAGTGACCCTTATGGCCACAGTTAGCACATGCAACATCAGCATGAGGGCATCTCCCAGTCCATGGCAGCAGTTGCAGGACTGGCATGAAGAACTGGAGGAAGACTGTGTTGGTGGAGTCTGCTAAGAGGAGGCAGTCTTCTGCCATCATTCTTCCTTCTTGTACACAGTGACAGCATGGAGTTGACCTGGGGAGGCATGAATAGCTGAAGTAGTTGTATAAGCAGTACGTGATGAATGTGTGAGGGATGCAGCTGCATTAACAGAGACAAGGTATTGTACAAGGTCCTGATGTCTGATTCCCATCATCATCACCATCTTCAACTGTCTCAGCACACGTAATGGGATTGCTGGAGCAGAAGTTTCTGAGGCAGATATAAAAGTTGCTGAAGGACCCACCATCGGCTTGCTTACAGCAAAGTAGGTCATGATGTTGAATGGGTTCGTCCATTAGATTCTTGAAGTGATATTCCAAACAGGCGAGTACTTCATCCACAGTGAAAGAAGTGCTTGGAGGGATGTCAAGGGTGTGCTTCAGAACTTTGTGTAAGTCAGTAGAGATGCATGTGAGAAGCTGAATGAGCTGGGTCTCTCTTGACAATTTCTGAAGGTCTATCATGACAGCAAAGTTGTACCACCTCTGACGCCACTGGTGAAAAACTTGAAATGTTGCATCAGCCTGAGGAGTGGGTGGGCTTTGTGGCACTGGTTTGCTTGGAGGAGGAGGAGAAGCTGTCGGCTTAGCCATGAAGACAGGTGTGGCAGACTTAGAACAGGAGGGCTGTGTGTCACAGGAGGAGTCACAGGAGGTACTCGTGTATCCTGGGAATGGAAACTAACAGACAAGTCCATCGGGGTTGTGGGGTGATTAGGTACAGTTTGTGTGGGCGGGGCATCTGTGGGCAGGAGAGCTGTGCCACTTCAATGTGTGATATCATCTGTAGAAGTGCTGTAAATAGTTTTTCCTCCCGGCGTCGTAAGTCGTCCTGGTGAAGTCGGTGTTGCTCAGACTCTTGTAGAAACTTGAGAAGTTCAAGGATAGCATCGCTGTTATCCCGTGTGGCTTTAACACTGGGAGTTAGCAGAGGTGTGAGGGAGTTCTGTCTCATAATGAGTAGTGGGGTCTCATATTCCTCATGAGGAACGATGGAAAAGTCGTACAGTTTGTCTATGGAATGTGGGCTGTCTCCAGTACGGGCATTTGAAAGAGAAACAGCCATCATTGTTCAGTAGAAAAAAGCAGGTAAGGCTCAGAGTGAGAAAAACCAAGAAATCTAAAACAAATTCCTGAGCATAAAGTAGTGAACGGTGCATGGGGTACACGAGGATGGTAGATGCAGGTAAGCCCAGGTGGTGGTGCTCAGGCTGGAAGGCTCGTGGCAATTAATTGCAGTGGCGGGCGGCAAGCATCAATCATCATGCAGACTTTGTAGGGGAAGGATACACTCGATGACTCCATAGTGAGCAGGGTAAAGAGCCATCCCCTTGCAATACATAAACGAAAGAGCTACAAATCACCACTGGTGTTGATATTCATTGCAGTACACTTGTTAAACATTAAACAATGCACGAAGATGTCTTAAGCTGCAGGTTATTCTAAAGGCGAAGTGTTGCAGGGGGGCTATAATGAGTAGGCTTATCATACAAAGTTCAGCTCTCTAAAAGGCACACTGGACCTGAAAAATGTTCACTGCAATACTAACTCTGCCTTGTTTACTGCAATACTCACTGCGCCATGTTGATATAGGTTTTTGAAGGAAACGCTTGGTTCTGGCCTTAAAGCATAATATTAAAAAATATATGCATATATACAAGAGCAACACAAGAGTAAATGAGAGAGATACCTGACGCGTGTGAGTCACAGAGCACAAGGCTGAGGCACATCTGACAAACTACTACTTAACGTTATGGTAAGAGTTGCCACATAGGAGACGCAGTGATAGAAGCTCAAGGGCAGGTATTAGAGAACATCAACCTTACAGCCACAGAGGTATGCAAAGCGCTGATGGATTTAGATGTTCATAAAGCTACAGGTCCTTATGACATATCCCCTCATGTGCTTAAAAAATGCGCAAACACAATATCAGTGGCACTAAGTATCATATTTAAGGAGTCACTGGAGTCGGGGGAGATTCCAAGATGCTGGAAACAAGCAAATGTGATACCTATCTTCAAAAAGGGAAGGAGGGATACGGCTCTGAACTATAGACCAGTTTCCTTGACCAGCATAGTTTGCAAACTTATGGAGAAACTACTAAGGAAACATATCTCTCTTCACTTGGAATCCTTCAACTTTTTGTCAGTGAGGCAACATGGCTTCAGAGAAGGTAGATCAACAGTAACAAACTTATTAGAATTTTATGATGAGGTAAGCCAAATCTTACAGGAAAGAGAGGGCTGGGCAGATTGCATATTCCTAGACTTCTAGAAAGCGTTTGACACTGTTCCACATGGGAGACTTATTAGGAAGCTTCAATCAATGGCTAGAATAGGTGGAAATGTTTTGGAATGGATAAAAACTTACTTAGAAGGAAGGGAACAGAGGGTTAGAGTAAGACACTCAGTGTCTGAATGGAGAAGAGTTAGTAGTGGAGTTCCACAGGGTTCAGTTTTAGGGCCACTTTTGTTCCTTGTATATGTAAATGACCTACCAGAGTCTGTAAATTCATTCATGAATATGTTTGCAGATGATGCAAAGATTGTGAAGAAAGCAAAAAACGAGAACAATGGTAGAGAACTTCAGGAGGATCTAAATAATCTGCATGAGTGGTCAGAAAAGTGGCTAATGAAATTCAATACTTCAAAATGTAAGGTAATGAGAATGGGTACAAGTGCAAGAAGGCCCAAGCTTGACTACTCGGTGGCTGGAGTACGACTTCAAGAGACAGAAAATGAGAGAGATCTAGGAGTAAACATACTGGCAGATTTGTCTCCAGAAATACATATAAATGGCATAGTAATGGCAGCATATGCATTCTTATCAAATGTAAGGGTAGCCTTCAGGCACATGGACAAGGAAATGTTCAGAAATATTTATGTAACCTATGTGAGGCCAAAACTCGAATATGCAGCCCCCTTTTGGAATCCGCACTTGAAAAAGCACATAGCTAAGCTTGAAAAAGTTCAAAGACATGCCACGAAACTGGTGCCAGAAATACGCAATCTCAGTTATGATGAGAGGCTGAGGGAATTAGACTTACCATCACTCGAAACTAGAAGAGTAAGGGGGGATATGGTGACAGTCTTTAAATTCCTTCATGGTTATGATAGAGTGGATAGGGATCGATATTTTGATATGGCTGGCTCTAGAACTAGAGGTCATAGTTTGAAGCTTGGTAAGAAAACTTCTTTGCAGGATGTAAGGAAATACTTTTTGAGTGTAAGAGTAGTTGATAATTGGAATTTGCTAAGCGAGGAGGTAGTTAATGCTATCTCAATCCATAGTTTTAAGGACAGGTATGATAAGTATCACTAAGTCTAAAATGGAACCGATCAGGAGACGGGAAGATACGAGCTTTGGGCTCTTTCCCGTAAACACAATTAGGTAATCACAATTAGGTAATCACACAGTCTTTAAATTCCTTCATGGTTATGATAGAGTGGATAGGGATCGATATTTTGATATGGCTGGCTCTAGAACTAGAGGTCATAGCTTGAAGCTTCGTAAGAAAACTTCTTTGCAGGATGTAAGGAAATACTTTTTCAGTGTAAGAGTAGTTGATAATTGGAATTGGCTAAGCGAGGAGGTAGTTAATGCTATCTCAATCCATAGTTTTAAGGACAGGTATGATAAGTATCACTAAGTCTAAAATGGAACCGATCACGAGACGGGAAGATACGAGCTTTGGGCTCTTTCCCGTAAACACAATTAGGTAATCACAATTAGGTAATCACACTAAAGGGGAATGTGGCAGTAAAAGAGGCTGTAAAGGTGGTGGCACTGGATAACATACAAACAGTTGACTATAAAGAGACAGTAATCGAAAAAATGAAAGACGTTGTGATGGAAAGGGCAAACCCACTCATCAGACAGGCACTTGATAAGGAGAAGACAGTGGTAATCTCAGGCAGAAGCGAATCCCAGGAGCCAACATGGCAGGGGAGACTTGAAGAAAAGAAAGCTAAGGTTGTACACCTGATAAGAAAGCTTGGAGAAGTTTGTGGTCCTGAGGATACTGTAAACATACACCAACTAGGTAAATATTCGAGGGAAGGAAAGCCGAGACCAACAAAAGTAACCTTTGAGAGAGGGGAAACATGTAGGGAAATATTGTTGAGAAATAAAAGTCTAAAAGACCTTCAAGAATTCAAAGAAGTGTTCATTAGACGATACAGAACACAGGAAGAGATGGGAAAGATCAAAAACTTGCTGCAAGAGGCAAGATGGTTAAATGAGGAAAGAAATGAAGAAGAGAAGAAAAATTTTCATTTCAGAGTTCTTCCAGACAAAGGGCAGATAAAGAAGATAATGACAGAAGATCAGGGGATGGGGCCTCATTAAGATTGTTATACACATATGCTGATGGATTAGCTGGTAAGGCAGTAGAATTAAAAGATAGGATTCACAACAGTAAGGCAGATATAGTAGCAATTACAGAGACTAAGTTGAGTGAGGACATAAACAGTGTCACAGTTTTTCCTAAGGGCTTCAGAATACTAAGGGTTGAAAGATCTGATAGGACTGGTGGAGGGATAGCACTGCTCATAAGTGAAAGGATTCAAGTTGAAGAAATAAACTTGGCTATAGAAAGTGAGTTCAAGGAATTTCTTGTTGCTCGCATAAATACTGGGTCAGAGAGCATTATAATAACTGTTGTATACAACCCACCAAGGAACCAAAATAGGCTTGAAGTTTATGAGGAAAGTCATATAGGTACTATTGAAGTCATAAACTCAGTTGTTAACATGGCACGGGAAAAAAAATTTAGGATTTTGATTATGGGAGACTTTAATCATAAAGAGATAGATTGGATAAATCTTGACCCACACAGTGGTGAGGACTCATTCGGGGCAAGATTCCTAGATTGCGTACAAGGGAATTTCCTACATCAACATGTAATGGAACCAACAAGGGCCAGGGGTGGTGATGAACCATCACTACTTGATCTAGTGTTCACAGATAATGTGTTGGATATTGAAAAAATTGAGTATGAACCACCAATTGGAAAGAGTGACCACTGTGTGTTGTTGATGGAGTATATCATTGAAGATATTCTTCCTGAGAGTAGAGGCACTGAGGACATGAGGAGGAACTATCCGAAAGGAGATTACATCAAAATCAACGAGCTTTTTGCAGTTATTGACTGGAGAACCTTATTTTACAACAAATCTGTGCAATAAATGTATGACATCTTTTGTGAGAAATATGGGAAGATAGTAGATAGCTGCATACCTGTCACCAAAGTAGGTGTAATTCATGCCAGAGAGAAATGGTTCGATAATGGGTGTAAAAGAGTTAAAGAGTGGAGAGACAAATGCTGGAAAAGGTATAGGAGGAGAAAAAACATAAATGCCTGGCAAACCTACAAAAGAGCAAGAAATGACTACCTAAGTAAAAGGAGAGAGGCAGAGAGAGACTATGAGAGGGATATCACCAGGAAGGCTAAAGAAAATCCCAAGCTTTTCCACAGCTTTATCAGAGGAAAACTGAAGGTAAAAGAACAGGTTTTAAAGCTAAAGAGAGCGGATGGAAGCATCACTGAGACGGATGAAGAGATCTGCAAAGAATTGAACAAGGAGTTTCAGTCAGTATTTACAGTAGAAAATACCCCACCCCCTCAGATTGCAGTGATAGAAGCTCAAGGGCCGGTATTAGAGAACATCAACCTTACAGCCACAGAGGTATGCAAAGCGCTGATGGATTTAGATGTTCATAAAGCTACAGGTCCTGATGACATATCCCCTCATGTGCTTAAAAAATGCACAAACACAATATCAGTGGCACTAAGTATCATATTTAAGGAGTCACTGGAGTTGGGGGAATTCCAAGATGCTGTAAACAAGCAAATGTGATACCTATCTTCAAAAAGGGAAGGAGGGATACGGCTCTGAACTATAGACCAGTTTCCTTGACCAGCATAGTTTGCAAAGTTATGGAGAAACTACTAAGGAAACATATCTCTCTTCACTTGGAATCCTTTAACTTTTTGTCAGTGAGGCAACATGGCTTCAGAGAAGGTAGATCAACAGTAACAAACTTATTAGAATTTTATGATGAGGTAAGCCAAATCTTACAGGAAAGAGAGGGCTGGACAGATTGCATATTCCTAGACTTCTAGAAAGCATTTGACACTGTTCCACATGGGAGACTTATTAGGAAGCTGCAATCAATGGCTAGAATAGGTGGAAATGTTTTGGAATGGATAACAACTTACTTAGAAGGAAGGGAACAGAGGGTTAGAGTAAGACACTCAGTGTCTGAATGGAGAAGAGTTAGTAGTGGAGTTCCACAGGGTTCAGTTTTAGGGCCACTTTTGTTCCTTGTATATGTAAATGACCTACCAGAGTCTGTAAATTCATTCATGAATATGTTTGCAGATGATGCAGAGATTGTGAAGAAAGTAAAAAACGAGAACAATGGTAGAGAACTTCAGGAGGATCTAAATAATCTGCATGAGTGGTCAGAAAAGTGGCTAATGAACTTCAATACTTCAAAATGTAAGGTAATGAGAATGGGTACAAGTGCAAGAAGGCCCAAGCTTGACTCCTCGGTGGCTGGAGTACAACTTCAAGAGACAGAAAATGAGAGAGATCTAGGAGTAAACATACTGGCAGATTTGTCTCCAGAAATACATATAAATGGCATAGTAATGGCAGCATATGCATTCTTATCAAATGTAAGGGTAGCCTACAGGCACATGGACAAGGAAATGTTCAGAAATATTTATGTAACCTATGTGAGGCCAAAACTCGAATATGCAGCCCCCTTTTGGAATCCGCACTTGAAAAAGCACATAGCTAAGCTTGAAAAAGTTCAAAGACATGCCACGAAACTGGTGCCAGAAATACGCAATTTCAGTTATGATGAGAGGCCGAGGGAATTAGACTTACCATCACTCGAAGCTAGAAGAGTGAGGGGGGATATGGTGACAGTCTTTAAATTCCTTCATGGTTATGATAGAGTGGATAGGGATCGATATTTTGATATGGCTGGCTCTAGAACTAGAGGTCATAGTTTGAAGCTTGGTAAGAAAACTTCTTTGCAGGATGTAAGGAAATACTTTTTCAGTGTAAGAGTAGTTGATAATTGGAATTGGCTAAGCGAGGAGGTAGTTAAGGCTATTTTAATCACTAAATATAAAATGGAACCGATGAGGAGACGGGAAGATACGAGCTTTGGGCTCTTTCCCGTAAACACAATTAGGTAATCACACACACACACACACACACACACACACACACACACACACACACACACACACACACACACACACACATGTATATATATATATATATATATATATATATATATATATATATATATATATATATATATATATATATATATATATATATATATATATATATATATATATATATATATATATATATATATATATATATATATATATATATATATATATATATATATATATATATATATATATATATATATATATATATATATATATATATATATATATATATATATATATATATATATATATATATATATATATATATATATATATATATATATATATATATATATATATATTTATGTATATATATATATATATATATATATATATATATATATATATATATATATATATATATATATATATATATATATATATATATATATATATATATATATATATATATATATATATATATATATATATATATATATATATATCTGTAATGAAATATAAGATCTAATAATATACATGTTCACTCATATATCCATATATTTTATTTTTTGCTCGTTTTAATTCCAGTTCATTACCTAGAATTTAAAGTTGTCAGGCACTCAAAATCTTTTCATGATATAAAAGAATATCTTAATTTTGTTTGTTTCCTACCAGATACAGTTGGAGCCATAAGTGAATTCTTTCAAGAAAGGCAAGAGGGAATTATGATATACGAATATGATGCCTTTTTGACAACGCTTAGATCTTTGCTGCTTCCATCAATGGCATCAACCATTCTCTTGGGTCTGTGTTCACGGCAGCAAACTCAGGACATCTTTAGATCCATAAGCAGTGTAAGGAAATTTTCCTATCTTTAGTATGGACTCCCACACTATTTCCAGAACACATATATCGTTAATAGTAAAATATTTGTGTAGTGAGAAATGCCTTACATCCAACAAAGGAAAATGAGAGTTTTCTGGCTGGGCATACGATTAGGGAGGGTCAAAGTACGCGAATCATGTACACTAGAATCACTTACAGAAGAGTAAGAGGAAAAATTAGAGCAAATGAGAGTGGCTTTCTAAGTGGGAAAGCAAGCTATAGAAGTGTCAGGACTAATGAGAGGGGAAAGATTGTGTTACAGATGTTTCTGTTAAAACAATCATTTTTGAAGAAGAGAATTGTTACATCATTGGGAGACTGCCTCTCTTTACACTTCAGCAAGGATAATCAAAGCATAGTGCTTCATTAAGACCTGTCTAAAATTTGCAATCCTATGTGATGAAATTTCCTTATTTTAGAATGTTCAAAGATTAATTTAGTTCAGTACATAAATACATACATATATACATACATACATGCATACATACATACATACAAACATACATACATACATGCATACATACATACATGCATACATACATACATGTGTATATACATGCATGCATGCATGCATCCATCCATCCATTCATCCATCCAGCTATCCATACATATTTACATATATACATACATGCATACATACATGCATATATATATATATATATATATATATATATATATATATATATATATATATATATATATATATGCATATATGCATATCTTCATACATACATACATACATATACATACATACATACATACATACATACATACATACATACATACATACATACATACATACATACATACATACATACCACACATACATACATACATACATACATACATACATACATACATACATACATACATACATACATACATACATACATACATACATACATACATACATACATACATACATACATACATACATACATACATGCATATATGCATACATACATACACATACATAAATACATACATACATACATACAACATACTTACATACATACATTTATACATGTATACATACATACATACATACATATATGCATACATACATACACATACATAAATACATACATACATACATACAACATACTTACATACATACATTTATGCATACATACATATATGTATGTATGTATACATACATACATTCATACACACATACATACATACATACATACATACATACATACATACATACACACATGCATACATACATACATACATATATGCATACATACATACACATACATACAGACATACATACATACATGGTGGAGTTCCACAGGGTTCAGTTTTAGGGCCACTTTTGTTCCTTGTATATGTAAATGACCTACCAGAGTCTGCAAATTCATTCATGAATATGTTTTCAGATGATGCAAAGATTGTGAAGAAAGTAAGAAACGAGAACAATGGTAGAGAACTTCAGGAAGATCTAAATAGTCTGCATGAGCGGTCAGAAAAGTGGCTAATGAAATTCAATACTTCAAAATGTAAGGTAATGAGAATGGGTACAAGTGCAAGAAGGCCCAAGCTTGACTACTCGGTGGCTGGAGTACAACTTCAAGAGACAGAAAATGAGAGAGATCTAAGAGTAAACATACTGGCAGATTTGTCTCCAGAAATACATATAAATGGCATAGTAATGGCAGCACATGCATTCTTATCAAATGTAAGGGTAGCCTTCAGGCACATGGACAAGGAAATGTTCAGAAATATTTATGTAACCTATGTGAGGCCAAAACTCGAATATGCAGCCCCCTTTTGGAATCCACACTTGAAAAAGCACATAGCTAGCTTGAGAAAGTTCAAAGACATGCCACGAAACTGGTGCCAGAAATACGCAATCTCAGTTATGATGAGAGGCTGAGGGAATTAGACTTACCATCACTCGAAGCTAGAAGATTGAAGGGGGATATTGTGACAGTCTTTATATTCTTTCATGGTTATGATAGAGTGGATAGGGATCGATATTTTGATATGGCAGCCTCTAGAACTAGAGGTCATAGTTTGAAGCTTGGTAAGAAAACTTCTTTGCAGGATGTAAGGAAATACTTTTTAAGTGTAAGAGTAGTTGATAATTGGAATTGGCTAAGCGAAGAGGTAGTTAATGCTATCTCAATGCATAGTTTTAAGGACAGGTATGTTAAGTATCACTAAGTATAAAATGGAACCGATCAGGAGACGGGAAGATACGAGCATTGGGCTCTTCCCCGTAAACACAATTAGGTAATTACAATTAGGTAATTACATACATAAAAACATACTTACACACATACATTTATACATTCATAAATATATACATACATACATACATACAACATACATACATACATTTATGCATACATGCATTCAACATACATACATACATACATACATACATACATACATACATACATACATACATACATACATACATGCATACACACATACATACATACATACATACATACATACATGTCGTATGA
>JAXCGZ010011544.1:0-20000 GCA_037179515.1 Halocaridina rubra
AGCCGTAACGGTCAGAAACGCGAGAGACGCTACTCATTTCTCCTTTTTATCCCTGTGGATCTGGATGAGAGAGAGAGAGGTTATAAGAGCCACTTTTTGGGATTGGGATCTCCTAGGTAGGATTCAGGTACTTTCTCTATTGAACCATCGAATTATTGACACAAACGCGCGCACACACGTGTACACACACACTCACGCACACAAACGCACATACATACACGCATGCACACACACACATACATACAAACACACACACACACACACACACACACACACACACACACACACACACACACATATATATATATATATATATATATATATATATATATATATATATATATATATTTTTTTTTTTTTTTTTAAGAACTTAGTCTTAATATGGTAACACCTTAATACTCGTTTTATATAATCTTTTAAATTTTGAATGCATTTTCCTTCCATTATAAGTTGCTGAATACCAGTAAAGACTTACCATTTTCCTCTAGACACTCCCTCAAAATCATAGAGAACGAATCATTCGTGTAGTCCCTTTTCCAGAACACAGAGGTCATCAGGTAAAGACTTGACCTCCATGTTTTTATATAGTAACGACAACCGAAAATGATTTTGCGGTATGATTAGATAATGGACAAAAGGCTTTAGAGGAGAAGGCGTAGCACAGAGATAAGAATGATAGCATTAACCAGGAAGGAGAGCTGGTAAGAGCTGAGGGTAAGGAAGATAATAAGAGTGATGAAAAGTGAGAGAAAGAGCGGAATAGATAATAGGGTTAAATTGGAAAGAAGAAAGAGCTGGTGTGATTGCGGTAGATATCTGAAAATGAAATATTATGAAATGCAGCAGTATCTTTCTGGCTATGGTCAGGTGACTAATATATACCAGATCCGAATGTCATTATACTAATTCAGTCTTTATAATAGTTGTCACTGCAACAATATGTAAAGAAATACTTACATAAAAACTAAATGTCATAAATAAATTGAGCAGATAATTAGAATTTAATAAAAATGTAGAAATAAATATCAAACAGGTATCTAAATAAATAAATACGTAAATTATGATGATAATTGCGTTACCTCACAATGAAAAGGCTGAATGTAATACAGACGAAAAAGTGGGCCCAGCAAAACTAAAGTATACAAAGAATCAGAAAACGTAACAATATTCTCACAAGGCAAGAAAACAATGTACTCCATTTTCTTACTAGTCGTCTCGACTAATGAAATGAGATCCAGAGCACCCAAATTTGGGCTCATCCTTGCTCTAAAGGAGGGTTTACACGGTCAAACGGTTCGTCGAACGCGGTTAGATAGACAAATGTTTGAAGTGATGTTCGAACGTGTGAACGGGGTATTTGGTTGTCGAACACGTTCCGTGTTCGACAACCAAATACCCCGTTCACACGTTCGAACATCACTTCAAACACTTGTCTGTCGAACCACGTTCGACGAACCGTTTGACCGTGTAAACCCCCCTTAAGATGAACAAGAAAAAATAATAAAAATCCTAAGGAGTAATTACCAGGAGTGGAAAAAAGAATAGAAAAAAAAGGAATCTGTCAAGATAGTGTAAAGAAGATAATGAGAAAAGGGCGTTCTCTAAACGAACAATCTTGTGTGAAAAGAGACTGTGAGAAATGCTTTATGCCTTTGGTATAAAAGCTGTCACAATGCCTTGATGGAACGTTTGTTTACATGATCTTGTCTTTTCAGCCCCTAGACCCCATACATAGCCCCCGCGAGCACCTAGAGACCCGCCCCCATATATATAAATCATAGCCTAAGTGCCAACAGCACCAAGGAATAATATGACATACTCTTTCTGGTTTTTAGCAATTGGTAAGAAGTAAAAAAGGCATTAATTCAGTACATCTAGAGCATTATGATACAAATGAAGCGATATATATATATATATATATATATATATATATATATATATATATATATATATATATATATATATATATATATATATATATATACGCACACACGTGAGCCATTTTCCCCTTATAAGGGGAGTGGCTGAGTCAAGGCAATATACCCTGATTCTTTGGGAAATGAAAATACAGAGGATAGGATTCCCAATCCCCTCGCTCCACCCCATTTACTCGACTTTTCGACACGCAGGGAATACGGAGGAAGTATATATGTGTGTGTATGTGTATGTGTGTGTGTGTATATGTGTGCAAGGATGTAACAGAAATGAGGCTCAATCCCATAAGAGTTCTGATTAGTTTTCATTCAAAATTTTTAGGCCTTGTCTCTCTGTGGAAGGGAAACATAGAGAGGCAGCTTTCCAGCCTACTTTCTCTGTTTTCCTTAGCCGGCTTTTAACGACACACAGGGGAACACGGATGCGGTATTAATAGGAGTGTCCAATTTAAAAATTCTCCACTGTAATTTACTTCCCAACCCAAGATATCTACTGCTTTCATAGCACAAATAATTCTCTTCGTCACAATAAGTCTTACAAAATATTTCTTTTTATCCTTTCCGTTATTCTTATTATCCTCCTCCATCTCTGTTATCAAAATCATATCTTTCCATCTTTTTCGTTAGCATGCTTGATGCCTTTGGGATCCAGTATGCCAGGTATTGGCATACTGGCATACATATATAATGCCTTTTTTACTTCTTACCAATTGCTACAAACCAGAAAGAGTATGTCATATTATTCCTTGGTGCTCTTGGCACTTACGATACGATTTATATATATATATATGGGGGGGGGGTCTCTAGGTGCTCGCGGGCGCCAGCAGTGGTGGATAGGAATGATACCTGAAATCCTGTTTTACGGGATTTCCTTCGTACAGAAGCTGTGCCTGTAGTAAATAAAGCAAAGGTCAACCATTTCACTCTGCTTCATTGCGTATGGGCGGCAAAGCTACATCAATGATATTATTATCATTGGACGCCAGTATTCCGCTTGATTTGGGCCCCAACATATCATGATTCGCAACATACCTTTCATGTTAGTCAAGTGTCTTCCCAATTCATTTTCTGACAATGAGGTGCATGATTTTCTTAACTCAGCCCCCAAATAAAGTGTATTATGGAACCCAAGTGAAAGATTAAATGAAGTGTCAATTTACCGAAATTAAATTCAGCCCTCCGCTAACATGCATCTAAATATATATCGAGTGGACTGAAGAGGAGGTGGCTTGCTAATATAGCAAGAGTAATTCAGAATTCAACAAGTTATCTAATCTTTTTTTATCAATTATTATTATTATTATTATTATTTTTATTATTGTTATTATTATTATTATTATTATTATTATTATTATTATTATTATTATTATTATTATTATTATTATTATTATTATTATTATTATTATTATTATTATTATTATTATTATTATTATTATTACGTGAAGAATGAAGCTCATTTTCAAACACCCCTCTTGGATGGAGATGCTTTATCAGTAATCTATATTTCAAGAAAAAAATAATGCATGTACACGCATACTTAATAGATTATAATATGTATAATGCAGCCCATCCTTTACAGGCTGCATATAATGATCTGGAGATAAAAATGAATCTTGGAAAAGTGAGTTGATGAAAAAATCCATTAATAATTATATAATGTTGATGAGAGTTGGCTAATGAGATTCATGGAGTTTTCTTCATTAGCTCCTTGTGATAGGTAGCCATAATGATCTCGGCCTACTTTTAATGGGTTGCATGTCCTGATTAAATTAGATCATCCCTGTTAAGGCTCGAGAAGAGATCTCTTCATGATAGGGAAAAGACATGATCTTGGGAGGAGTTTTAATTATGCGTTTTTTTTTTTAACTCATTGTTTAGGTGGCTTAACTTCATGTTTTGTGTGTGTGTGTGTGTGTGTGTGTGTGTGTGTGTGTGTGTGTGTGTGTGTGTGTGTGTGTATGTGTGTGCGTGTGTGTGTGTGTATGTGTATTCATGTTAACGCTGCGGGACAGGTATTTTTGCTCCTGTTAATGCCCGAGCCCCTGCCTTATTTATTTCACACACACACACACACATATTATATATATATATATATATATATATATATATATATATATATATATATATATATATATATATATATATATATATATATATATATTTTTTTTTTTTTTTTTTTTTTTTTTTTTTAATTTTTTTTTTTTAATTTATTTTTCTATTTTTTTTTTTTTGAGAAATTAAGATTCGGCAAATTTTCCCCTATCCAAAGTTTAATTCGTGAAGATACTATTCCATCATTGATCCCTCTCATCAATAATGGAACAATCATTAAATCTGTTGAGCTAATAGGGTATACCTGCTCCATGAGGTAAGCCATTGCCATCTATTTAGTTCTAAGTGGTCATTACGAATCGATCAGCTACACGGACCAACGTTGGGAAGGTGATTTCGGAACCAACAATGTAAAATTTTACAAAACCATTTTAGTTAATTTTTTCCCTTTATTATTGATTTATATTGGTCATTAGATTTTCAGTAATTGTATTTCATGCCTTATATGATTACTCCTTTATTTTTTAATTATAACTATTGTTTTTTTTTTTCTTTTACTCATTTATTTTATAAGTTTTCTTTCCCACAGTCGTTATGGGGGGAATGGGGAGGCGACTCCTCTCATTTATTCATTAAGCTTATGACTCTGCTTGTATAGCTTATTAAAGCTGTATTCATCAATAAACTTCATTTATTTTTAATGTAAATATCTCGGGACCAGGGATGGAGCAGCTCAGATTTATTTTAACAATTGAATGTTGCTTAATTAGCGAACTTGTCCGCTCCATATCATTAATGCTGACTTCAAATTGGTAGAACCTTAATGATAATTCATGTTAATACTCTAGTGTGTTTATTCATTTTCAATGCTTAGGATGTAACAAGAATGAATCCATGCGTGTGCGTTTGTGTGTTTCGTTGGTAGGTACATCTTTGCGCTCTCATCTCAGATTTATGCGCAGTTTAATGCACATCCCTTTACGTATATATACGTAGCGAATATGTTTAACTACATCTAGGAGACGGGGAATCATAAATAATGCTTGTCTTATTTGATATAAAAAGGACACGCATTTATAGCTTTTACCACATTTATAATTTTTATTAAAGTTTCTTGGTACTTTTTAAATATACTCTTACATTTCTGACCAGTATCCACAAATTTCTAATTTCTTCATGTTCACAAGACACTTAAGTATTATTAACACTAAATTCTTTCATTTTTATTTTTTTATTTTTTAGTTACCTCTTGATCTCAGAACTAATTTGCCTGTATTTTGCACATACTATCATAACTTATAATAGAACATACACCAAAATATGTATAATTTCAAAATTTTCCATCCATACATAAAATATATTTATTGCAAGTTGCAGCACCAGAAGTCAACAAAATCACAAATGAAGCAATAAAAAACAAAACAAACAAACGTTTATTTCCATTTTACAATGAATCTTCAATATTCACAAGTATCAGTATATATAAGTATATATAAGTGATTTTAGTCTCATTACTATCCTCCCATTGGGTAGACGAAGTGTACGTATGCTTATTTTAATGTGTAAATATTTTGATTTTGTGCTTTGCAAATTTCATTTGTTTTATTTTGACATTTTACATTGTAATTTGTAATTAGATTAATTATCATGTAATAGCCATTTTTGATGGAATAAAGTTTTTTGACTTTGACTGACTTTTGACTCTCTCTCTCTCTCTCTCTCCTCTCTCTCTCTCTCTCTCTCTCTCTCTCTCTCTCTCTCTCTCTCTCTCTCTCTCTCTCTCTCTCTCTCTCTCTCTCTCTCTCTCTCTCTCTCGTACCTTACTGTGTGTCCCCAACCAACAAACTTTGTTTGGTTGGTGGAATTTAATCCTCTTTGCAACTGTGCTACAGTCTATTTAGCCTTTTAGCCTTTCAGCCATTTAGCTAATTAGTAGGACTTTAATGACTTCGCAATTAGGAAAGTTTCGTGATCATTTATTTGTTTGTTTTTATCTGGTGATATATATATATATATATATATATATATATATATATATATATATATATATATATATATATATATATATATATATATATATATATATATATATATTATAGTTGAGCATCAGAGATGAATTTTGAGGTATGAAGACAGCTTGTTTCAGGTATCAACTTTGGAGAGTTGCATGGATGCAGTTCTTCAAAGTATATATATATATATATATATATATATATATATATATATATATATATATATATATATATATATATATATATATATATATATATATATATATATATATCAAATAAGCGCATTACCATATGTGAAAACATGAATAATTTTTACCCCGACCGGGACTTCAACCTAGGACACAGTTCCTGCGCCAAGGAGCTACCAACTACACCAGAGAAGGTCTAAAATGGAAACAAGCCTTACAGTTATATCTGCTATGCTAAGAATGAACGCATTCTATCTGAATGCCACTCTGTTCATTTTACAATTTCCCCCAACCTCACTCGTGGCTTCGTTTTCGCATTTAATTTATATCTCAACCTCATAAGTGAGTAAAGTAATAAGAGTACAACATAAAATTATGGAGGGTGAAAAAATAGGCAATTTATTAATTAATAGGTAAAGAAAATATATGAATAAATAAATTATATAGCATAAATAGCTGAATAAATAGACAGTATAGAAAATATATCAATAGATATAAATAAACATATGACCAAATAGGCAAAGAAACTAAAGCCATGAATAAGTAATGAGGAAATAATTATTCATGGCTTTAGTTTCTTTGTCTATTTGGAAGAAGAATAGATTTCTTATGTCCATACCTGATTTATGCCATGAATTGCTTCCTCATAAAAAAATTACTGCATTCTTAATCATGAATTGAATATATAGAAAAAGACCATATCATATAAAAAATATCAGAATGGAAATACTGTATTCAATCTGTGTTATCTTTTTATTCACATATGAATATGATTTCTTTTTATTATTGTATGTATAATAATTCCTATAGTAGTCTCCGTGGCAAAATGGTAGCGTCTGCGACTCTGAGGAGGCAGGTCGAAGGTTCGCGCCCCGTCACGGACTGAGGTTAGTAAGGGCATACACTCAGACTAACGATTACATCTGCCAAAACAAATCCTTCGTAAGAAGGCAACCGTCCTAGCCCTTAGTAGAAAAGGGTATTCGTGACGTAAAACCGAATCCATGTATAATAATTCCTATCATAAAAAGGTAAATATTCTTTACTTCCTCATAGATACATACCAAAAGCATTCATTATGACTGAATATGGTAGAAAAATATAGTCTCGACCGTCTGTCAAATATTTTTATTTATTTATTTATGAGTGTGTATTTTGTAATATATATATATATATATATATATATATATATATATATATATATATATATATATATATATATATATATATATATATATTTATATATATATATATATATATATATATATATATATATATATATATATATATATATATATATGTATGTATGTATATATATATATATATATATATATATATATATATATATATATATATATATATATATATATATATATATATATATATATATATATATATATATGTGTGTGTGTGTGTGTGTGTGTGTGTGTGTGTGTGTGTATATATATATATATATATATTTATATATATATATATATATATATATATATATATATATATATATATATATATATATATATATATATATATATATAATGTTTTCCATTACAGCTATTGAGATATTTTTCTGCTAAATAATAATGTAGTGCTTTTATCACCACGTATCTGTAAATGTTATATATATAAAAAAAAGAAATGTGTACCTCCTTCTGGCATATGACACTTTTGTTATGTACATTATTATTCCTCGTGACGGAGTAAAATTGAGCGTTATCCATCTATAGCACAGAAAAAAATACACAATGAAAATATGGCTGTGGAACCGAATCTCCATCCACCTTTCCTTTGCACTCCATCATAAAGTAGGAATCCAACCCTGTCATCAGGACCATTTTGACTCCTTTTTTTTGGTAACATTACCGTGGGTAATTGAGTCATCACAGCTAATTCTCTGTGACGTTGATGACGGACAAACACCCTATCATTGTCACCAATTAAGGGAATACATAGAGAGAGAGAGGAGAGAGAGAGAGAGAGAGAGAGAGAGAGAGAGAGAGAGAGAGAGAGAGAGAGAGAGAGAGAGAGCACTTGCAACCCTGCATCATCCTTATCATATTCTCGCCGTCGGAGCGGAAACACACCAACCGCGCTCTTAAATTATGAGAAAAAACCTTTCATCAGCCACTTTTAACAATTTTGCATGTCCAGTTGTTATGGTAATGGTCGATAGAGTGCGTGTTGCTGGTGCTGTGTTATGACTTTATTGATAGTTGTGTGTGTGTGTGTGTGTGTGTGTGTGTGTGTGTGTGTGTGTGTGTGTGTGTGTGGTGTGTGTGTGTGTGTGTGTGTGTGTGTGTGTGTGTAAGTTCACGTTGTTATATTTATGAAATATTTCTCGTATGTTCAGTATCGATACATCTGCGTATGACCGCAGACTGTCTCTTGTCTATATAGTATTTATTATGTTCAGTTAGTATTAGGTCTATAGTCAGTTGATAGCACGATGGTGTTATTGATAATTTGGTGTTATGGATAGTTATATGCAAGTGAAGTTGAAGTTTCTGCTTTTATATTAATGACATTAGTCTTGCCTTTGATACTTTGTCATGCAATAAGATATGTTTTTGTCTCTCATATCTCAAAGTGTTTTTTTTTTTCCCGTCGCTTTGGCTTTAGTCGATAGACTAGAGATCATGTATATTACTTCTCTAATTTGTATATGGCGTAGATCGATATTTATTCATTGTTTTTTTTTATTAACTTGTTTAATTTTTTTTTATCTTAATGTATATTGTCGTCATTCACGTTCTTATGTTAGCGTTGCAAAGTATGTCTTCATATATATAATACGTATTGTATCTTTTAATAGTTGTTGACTCTCTCTCTCTCTCTCTCTCTCTCTCTCTCTCTCTCTCTCTCTCTCTCTCTCTCTCTCTCTCTCTCTCTCTCTCTCTCTCTCTCTCTCTCTCTCTCTCTCTCTCTCTCTCTCTCTCTCTCTCTCTCTCACACACACACACACACACTGTTTTGCATGTCTTCTTGTTATGGTATGAGTCGATAGCGTGTTGCTTTCGCAATTATCGTGCTATTGATAGTTGTGTGTGTATGGACGTCTACGTTTTATGTCTGAATTTAGACGAGAGAAAATTTTTTCCATATAGCTCCTATCAGGCTTCCTAATCTACTCGCAGTCTATATATCTCATTGTTTCTTAGAAGATTATTGCTTTGTTTATAAAATGTAATTATGTCTTTGTTTACACGGCACGTATTGTTCCTTCCTTAGCAACGTGCAAACTAAATATGTCATTTTATCTTTCTATGTTTTTATCTATTTACCTTTGTATGGATAACAGACTAAGTTAAGAAAAAGTTATCAAAGATCTTGAAGACTGCAATTAAATTTATTGCAGTTCATCTACTGTGCGGGGGGGGGTCCAAAATTATCCGTACAACATCTGTCTGTTATTAATAATCATTCACAAAGTTACAAAAATTTCGAGTAGTGCCATTTTACTGATAAACTTATTTATTAAATTCTTCCTATATAAAGATTTTATTTTTTATTTATACCAATATTCTTTGATATTTCTTTTATTGATTGGTCTCTTTTTAAGGAGATCAAAATCGAATACACAAGCGAAAACAGCGTGTTGGATGATATATTTCAACCAAATCTGACATATAAACCCAACCAAGGTTTAAACCTATTTACAATAGACCTCCTTCAACAAGAATCATACATGCTTGGGTCAAGAAGTTTAAAGAAACTTCAAATGTAAAGCACAGAAAAGTAGTATGTCCTCGAACGTCTGAAGAAAAGCTTGTATGGTTGTTCTTGATGGAGAATTTCTGTGTGTGTGTGAGTATGTGTGTGTTTATGTGTGTGTACGTGTATGTAATGGAGAGAGAGAGAGAGAGAGAGGAGAGAGAGAGAGAGAGAGAGAGAGAGAGAGAGAGAGAGAGAGAGAGAGAGAGAACTTATGCTTTTCTCTCTCTCTCAAAAAAAAAAAAATCATTCCACTGCATAAAAATGTACAGATGAAATGCAGATGATAAAACCATCGATATGTTAATTATTTCAAAATTTTCTCAGGAAGCTGGAGATTGTATTAAAATATTTCTCAGTATTTAGGGTATTTCTTATATATGTGCTTTTTCCCAGAAATCTTTGTTCGAGTCTTACTATTCCTTTTTTATTTGTGACACCTCATCGGGCCTGGGCACCAAGAATACATAAAGCAAAATAATACATGAAACATAGAGCAGAGAATTGAGAGTATTGTGACTTGTCAGCTGCGCAGGGATAATGAGAGATTCGTCACGAATATGAAAGAATATTCGGTGCGGATGTTGGGATAAGAAAAGAACCGTAACTGAAGGAAGTTTTAACATCGAACTGTCCTTGCTAAGTCCTATTTAGAGCCAAAAACCTTCAGTTGTAGTATCGCAATGGGTGTTTGGTTCCATGGGTCAAACTGCTGCGATAAATTAGTCGTTCTATTTATTCATTTATTTTGTTTTTCATTTATTTATTTATCTACTTATATATATATATATATATATATATATATATATATATATATATATATATATATAATATATATATATATATATATATATTTTGTTTCACTTTATCTTTATGGTGTTATACTGAATTCTTTGGTGCGCTTGGATTCTCTTACTGAACGCCATTTCTGTTTGTGGACTCAATATACCTAAGTCGTTGTCAAGGATGTAGAAGGCCAGTCATGGACTCTGTGTCTTTAGCAGTCCAAGCAACTCGGCAGACATAATGAGTACACAACTAGAAATGGCAGGCGATTTGCAAACTAACTATATGGTCATAAACTCAGGCACGCGAATACACAACCATTTGCCTGACCTTAAAAAGAATATTATGCACGAGTTGAACCTGCTGAGCTGACGAGGGTTATCACAAAAGGGACCCCACTACCTTCCTCAAAATGGGTCTGACGTCGAAAGACTACAAATCACCAATGGGGGACTGACCTCGTCCCCTCTCGGGCTATATCAACAAAGTTGCAATCATTGGTTAAAGAAATGCATAAAAAGATGCACTTTCTCTTGTAACGAACGTAGTTTTACACCTAGAGAATATTGCTTGTATACAAATAATTATCTCCTTTCGCGCCCCGTCACGGACTGAGGTTAGTAAGGGCATACACTCAGGGTAACGATTACATCTGCCAAAACAAGTCCTTCGCAAGAAGGCAACCGTCTCAACCCTTAGTAGAAAAGGGAGTTCGTGACGTAAAACCGAAACCAAACCAAACAAATAATTATCTCCTTATTGTATTATATGTATAAAAAAAATTGTGTTTGTGATCTGTAAATCTTGTGAACTTTTTCATTATTGTGCTTTTGAAGTTGAAATTTCGTGTGATTTACAATTGTTATTCAAAAAAGTCATTCGAATATTGATTTTATTACTTCTGGCAGTGACGGAAATCGCATAAAACTCACGAAGACCATATAAAACGTCGCGTTTCTTCCATAAGCGGATGTCTCTTTTTACAAAGGACAATAAAACTAAATTTTGTCATTGTGTTATTGCGTGTTGTTTCTTCTGACTATTGTTATCAAAAGCTTTTGCATGTGTTGTACAATGAGAGGGAGAAGAGCCGCTTCAAAGGCTGGCTAAATGCTTTGATCACGCACCTATTATTCATTTAAGGGGGATGAGAGAGAGAAACTCGGAAAACTCCTTATCTGGGCTCATCTCTCAACACACACAACTTGCCCACCAGCCTTGAGTATTTTTTTTTCTCTCTCTCCTAAAATCAGGACCACCATCATCGACAGCCCTTTTTAGGAACTTATTATCACAATCACGCAAGCCCATTATCAAGTGTCTGCACTCTTCTCCGTTGTGAAACATAATATGAATGTCTAGAAAGTCGGAGATAATCTGAGTAATGGTGCGTCCGACCCCCTTTTAGTATCGAGTTTCCACCCTTGGGATAAGATACAGCAAATAGGGCCACCTGTGGTTATTATCTTTATGGGGAAGCTCAAGAAGAAGAAGAAACCAATATGAATGTAAACAAAAGCTTTTCACTCCATTTATATTGAGGAAAGTAGTTCATGTAATGATAATATAAACAGATTTAACTTTTACTACTAAGCCATATATCATCGCTACCATTTCAACAGAGTTTTATGATAGAGGTAAATTAAATAATGATAGAAAATTGCTTCTCTCTGTCTGTATAAGCAATGATCGTCTGAGGAAGGGAAGCTGGGAGTGGGGATGGGGGAATCATGCATGTATACACACCACTTCGCAGATGAAACTCTCGGTAGAATAAAGTCATTAGGTAATGAGGAGGGGTAACTGACCCCCCACTTTTCCCCTTTCCTCCCAGCCAAAGACACGCACCAATGACCACCCTGGAATAACTTCCACTAACCAACTCCAATTGGCGCAATGACTAAATAACTTAATCATGGCGGCCCGAAGTCTCTCTGAGGAATGCAGTTGTTCAATTGTTCCTGCAGACGAGGACGTTGTCTCGATATTGTTGGATTTCATGATATTTATCCATTTCATATAATGACATCAAATTACAACTTACTGAAGCCCAGCAGTTGCATTCACCAAGTATTTAAATATTCAGTAGACACAATAATGAAATAAGTATTCCCCATAAAAATGCTTTCAAGCGATTCAGTAAGTTCTGGTAATTATATCACAAATCTCATATGATATTATTGTATGAGGCCTGTCTTACTCTCTGTAGTCTCTTGTATTCAAACCTAACCTAACCTAACCTTACCAGCCTAGGTTAGGTTAGATTTGAGTACAAGAGACTGCAGAGAGTAAGATGGGGATGACACGGTGGCCAATTCATCAGTGCTTGACTTGGGAGTTAACAGACCCGCGATCGGGCCCACTGTTGGATTCTAGGAAGGACATCTAGCCTTAATTTTCCATCCATTGTCTATGTCCACCCCTTCATACAACAGACTACTTGCTATGCACTGATCTCTAGCCATAGCCTATGTCCACCCCTTTATACAGCAGACTACTTGCTATGCACTTATTTAGAGTTGAAAACGTGTTGCTTTAAGAAACGAGATCTATGAAAAAAAATCGCTGACAATATTTGGCAAAAAATTTTCAACAGCAACGCATATGGGGATATCGTGTACAATGTAAAATCTTGTATGTTTATTTTTTTTTTCGTTAATGTTTTTCAATGCTGAGATACGAAAACAAGGCAATTCCTTTATTAAACAAGATCAGCAAGAAATACCTTTCTTTAAGTTTTAAGCATTTCTTACCTAATAGAATATAATTTTAATGTCTTGGAAAAAGTACAGGAGTGAAAAATAGTTATTCCTATATATATATATATATATATATATATATATATATATATATATATATATATATATATATATATATATATATATATATATATATATATATATATATATGTGTGTGTGTGTGTGTGTGTGTGTGTGTGTGTATGTGTGTGTGTGTGTATGCAGTGTGTGTGTGTGTGTGTGTGTGTGTGTGTGTGTGTGTGTGTGTGTGTGTGTGTGTGTGTGTGTGTGTGTGTGTGTGTGTGTGTGTGTGTGTGTGTGTTAGGAGATTCGGAATCGTCAGTAACAAGTGATGCTTTATCCCAGTTTTAAAAGGTGAGAACAATTACAAATTCTAACATTTTATTTCCATTCTTACAATGGTTATTCTTTTACAAAACTAAGAGTACACTTCTCAGTAGATACGTAAAGGAGCATATACGTACGACGATGATACATGCACTTACAGTGTACAGAAAATACATGAATGCATGCATACATACTGTACATGTAAAGAGAAATTCCTCTATACGTACACCCTAAGATCATTTATCTAGAGGAACACGTGCCTAAAAGTGACTGTTGGCTGAATTTAACAAAATAGTTAAAATTCACTTGAATATGATCATAAAGCAATTAGAATATGAAAAAAAAATAAGTATAAAAACATATCCTCTTAAATTCAGCCAATCTATCATTAGCTAATACAGATATTCATATCAGGAGGAAATTATGAATATAATATTTTTTGAATACTTTCTTCCAGCCCTCAAAAATTATCCGATTTAGAGGTTGGGGGAGGGGAGAAAAAGGCCAAACTTAGAGGAAAGGGGGAAGGGGGTTTATTTCCAAGAGAGGGAAGGGAGGGAGGGAACCGAAGGGGGATACTGAGAGAGGGAGTTTTAAAGAAAATGCGAGGTTGGGGGTATTTTCAGGGGAGGGAGTTAGATTAAGAGGAAATATGAATGAAGGGGGAATGTTAGGGAAGGAGAGAGAGAGAGAGAGAGAGAGAGAGAGAGAGAGAGAGAGAGAGAGAGAGAGAGAGAGGGGTATTGACAAGGAAGGGAGAGTAGAAGGGAAATATAAGTCATAGAAGAGTGAGGGAGATTTAAAGGAAATGTAACGGAGGGGGTATTAATAAGAAGGAGGGAAGAGAGAGAGAGGGTATAAATTTATAACGGAGGGAGAGAAATGTAATGGGGGAGTGAGGGAGATTTATTTATAATCTTTATAACTTCGATTACTGAACCCTGAAATAGGCGGGTTGGATTGCATTGGAGGGTGAATGGGGGGGGAGGAGAAGGAGAATAAATGGCGGGGGGGAGTATCCATCAGCGTGATGCATAGAGACAATCAACAACGAGTCACTATTTTCTCTCTACATCCGTGGGTAGACACTGATAGCAATTCAAAATACTAGAATGGCCATAAATCTATCGATCTATCTCTATGTCTGTCTACCTCTTTCTCTTTTGTATTGATGGTAGTATATTACTCTTGTTTCTGTTTATCTGTGGTGCTATATATGAATCTGTCTCGTTTGTACTTCTGTTTGTTTGTACTTTTATGAATGCATGTGTATATGATTGAATATATGCGTACATATATGCACCTCTTTACCTACTTGTACGTAGCATACATATCGTCTGTACATATAGCGCATTATCTGCTTTAGATATATACATATAATCTAATCTTCGTGAAATAACTAATGTAATGAACGAAATGAAAGGAAATAAATTTTTAGTCACAAGGGTTGTCTTTGAGTGTACTAAGGCGTACACCAATGCCATTGTGGTAAGCTTATAGTGGATTAGTATCTTCCCGAGCTTGGGCTTAAAGAAGGTAAAAAAGGACAGTCCCACAGAATAATAACAATTATATATCAATCTATCTATATGCATGAGCCATTTTTCCCCTTATAAGTCAAGGCAATATGCTCTGACTCTTTGGGAAGAGAAAATACAGAGGAGGTGTTCCCAGTCCCCTCGTTCCGCCCTATTAAGTCGACTCCTATGACACGCAGGGGAACGCGGAGGAAGTACAATGATGATAATAAAAATACTACTACTAATGCTACTTAATAATAATAATAATAATAATAATAATAATAATAATAATAATAATAATAATAATAATAATAATAGAAATAATAATAATAATAATGATAATAATAATAATAATAATAATGATAATAATAATAATAATAATAATAATAATAATAATAATAATAATAATAATAATAATAATAATAATAATAATAATAATAATAATAATAATAATAACAATAATAATAATAATTATAATAATAATAATAATAATAATAATAATAATAATAATAATAATAATAATAATAATAATAATAATAATAATAATAATAATAATAAAAGTTAAGTTGATTCTGGTCTTTGCGTCTTAAATTATTAAATTTTAGTGGCATTTTTGCAAGTTAGACATAGATACCTCCTCTTTTACCTCTTTCCTTAATTCATGAGCGAAATCTACTCATTTTTTAATCTCTCATTTAATACAAATAGTTCTATCATTAGTGGCTCAAACGGTAGCGTCCGCGATTCTGAGGCGTCAGGTCGAGGGTTCGCGCCCCGTCACGGTCTGAGGTTAGCAAGGGCATGCACTCAGGGTAACAACTACATCTGCCAAAACTATTCCTTCGCAAAAAGACAAACATCCCAGCTTTTGGTTGAACAGGGAGTCCGGGACGTAACACCGGTATATAAGTTCTATAATTAGTGCAGCATGATTTTTATTAGGCATGATTAATAACTCAGCCGACTTATAAGAAGCTAGGAGACAGCAAGATACAATGCAATACTGATCCTTTTCACGTCTGGAAACAAATAAGTTTTATTATACTTGTTGCTCTTTAGGAAGAGAAGTTGAACTCTGTTTAGCTTTGTAAAAATCCAATCACTAAGTAAAGTTCGTCTTGCAACTTGGAAAAAATACATCCTCTAAACGCTTAACCTTGAAGTCTTTCGTCTAAAATTAGACGTCTTTCCTCTTTAACAATAAATTTTTTGGTCTAATATTGTTTCAATTAACATACTCATGTGGCTAAAAGCTCTCTGAAGAGTATCATAAAAGTGTCATAAATCTTCTCAAAAAGGTTTTTAATAATACTAAACAGTCATTTACTTCACATTATTTACGGACCTTATATGCAGTTAAGTTGGCAAGGGAACTCCTACTGAAGAAATATCCTACCTGTATAAAAGGGAATATATATATATATATATATATATATATATATATATATATATATATATATATATATATATATATATATATATATATATATATATATATATAATATATAGTTGAGCATCAGAGAGGAATTTTGAGCTATGAAGACAGCTTGTTTCAGATATCAACTATAATATATATATATATATATATATATATATATATATATATATATATATATATATATATATATATATATATATATATATATATATATATATATATATATATATATATATATATATATATATATATATATATATATATATATATATATATATATATATATAATATATATATATATATATATATATATATATATATATATATATATATATATATATATATATATATATATATATATATATATATATATATATATATATACATGAACTGTTACTAGTTAAGTAGACAACATAGGAAGAGTTTCTAAGTACTTTTTTATTTTGTAAATTCAATTGCTCACCTTCTGTATGTGCTTGTATGTATGTGCGCTTGTGTGCTCACCCATTTCGCTTTAAGGTCTAATAATTTTTCGTAATCGTGTCCCCCCAATTTTCCAAGCAACGTTTCCCCTATTTTGCTTGAGTGAAATAATGAGCACGACGGCCCACACCAGCTTTGTTTATCTGGAGTAGCGAACACGACGTCCTTCTCGTAAGCCAAAATTGGTCTCCGCCCATGTTCGAAAAGCCTTTTAGAGTCTACTTCGGCCACTATTGCAGCTTAATTTATTGTGTCATTAAAGAGTATGTGGAGGCTGGGATGCGTTCCACTGCATATTTAGGAGATGGCAAGAAGCGAAAAACGTTCACTAAATTATTAACAAATGAATTTGATGCAATAGAATGAAAACATTTTATGTTTAGTTGTAATATGATAAATAAAGAAATCATTATTTTTCCCAATTTAAGCTATTTTACATCTAAGCAACTGTTAATAATACTAGGTACAAACACTCTTTACCTCTCTCATTTGCTTTGGGTTCGGAGTCTGGTGAACGCAGCTTAATGCCTAGGCATTATATCCCAACCCTTCTTCGCTCGCAATGCCTTTATATTCAAATTTAATTACAGAGATTTTGACTTCTCTGCCACGGCGTAATGGTGGATAATTTCCCTTGGCGGAAAGATATATATCAGAGGACTTATCCCTTGAAATTGCTCCTTTCTCCTTTGCCATTAAGAATCAAATGATACTTCAATTAACCCGGCATCCTTCTCTCTATATATGGAGACCTCCTGATCGCTCAACCCATATAATTGCCTTCCGATGGATTGCAGGGTTGCAAGACACAGTACTTGATCCAAATCTTAACTACTATTTATTGAATATTTAACACTTGCAACATTAGTGCCTGGCTTCTAGCCTTTTTTTTCTTTTCTTTTTTTAAGATTCTATTATATTGTTTTATTGATTTTCTTTTTAACAACACTAAAGTCCTATTCTCATATTTTGTATTTATTTTAAACTTATTTTTAAAGCTTTTATATGAATAGGTGTATGTTAGTGTTTGCTACATAATTAAAATAGTGCCTTATATCTGCAGTTTCTAAAGGCCACACACACACACACACACACACACACACACGCATAAATACACACACAAACACACACACACACACACGCACACACACAAACACACACACACACATACACACACAAACACACACACACATACACACGCACACACACACACACACACACACACACACACACACACACACACACACTATATATATATATATATATATATATATATATATATATATATATATATATATATATATATATATATATATATATATATATATATATATATGTAGTCGCCGTGGCTCAGTCGGTAGCGTCTCCGACTCTGAGGCGTCAGGTCGAGGGTTCGCGCCCCGTCACGGTCTGAGGTTAGCAAAGGCATGCACTCAGCGTAAGGATTACATCTGCCAAAACAAGTCCTTCGCAAGAAGGCAACCGTCCTAGCCCTTGGTTGATAACGGAGTCCGTGACGTAAAACCGGAACCATATATATATATATATATATATATATATATATATATATATATATATATATATATATATATATATATATATATATATATATATATATATATATATATATATATTCTATATGAAGCGGGAGTGTAGAAAAGAATTGTTTTTGGATAATGGACAAAATGCAAGTACATATTTCGAGTTACACTTTTATTGAAAAATTCTTCCAAGAAATTTAAACACTAATTTAAGAATCATTTACATCACAGTTTGTTATCACAAAACACAAGGCACACGAGATCATGCATTATTGTTATTATCAATATTATCATTTTTATTATTATTATTATTATTATTATTATTATTATTATTATCATTATTATTATTATTATTATTATTATTATTATTATTATTATTATTATTATTATTATTATTATTATTATTATTATTATTATTATTATTATTATTATTATTACAGAAACCATACACTTAAAATATTATGTAAATAGCTTTTTTATTTTCTGTATAACTTTATATAAGCCAGTATGCTAGATTTAGTGAATCTCTTTATTGTCGAATGTATTTATTTTGAATGTCATTACAGTCATAAATAGAACAAGATATATGCCACCCGTTCTATAGTATTATGCAAATCTTCCATGAAGATAAATTTTTTTTTTTCATTAAATGATGAAGTTCTTATGTTTTAGAGTGTACAAATTTTCACCTTGAAAAGTGCTAATAAACGATTATTATACATTTATAAACAGCTCTACTCATATATTATCTATTATTACTCGCACTCTGCTGTTGTATTATCAGATATTACTTGTACGCTGCTCTTGCCTTATCAGTTGTTTAGTTGTAATATTAAGTCTAATTGAGCAAATGTATCGACCTTTAGCCTTAGTTATTTGTTTATCACATTTAGTATTGAGCTTTAAGTTTCTGTTGCATAAATCCTTGATTGTAAATTTATGATTATCGCCAAAATAAACCTGTTTAGAGCAGTACTTCAGTAGATGAGTGGCTTGTGGGGGAAGGGTGGTCCTAGGGTGTTAGGGAAGAGGTGTCATGTAGTATGTATTCTTTAAATCTTTACTGTAACTTAGATATAAAATCTTTATTTTTTTCTTTTTAGATGGTATGTCATCTGTGAGATGGAAATGAAAGATATGGTGAGTTTTATTACGTGGCTCTTCTTTGCATAGATTATTCTGTTTTGTTTCTGTTTTTGTAGGTTATCATAAAACAGTAATGAACTATTTCGAACACGTGTACACTTTGAGT